>BSYO01000001.1:25519275-25530294 GCA_033239525.1 Nepenthes gracilis
CGCGCCCTCTCGAAGCGGCGAAGCTCAGCGCCGTCGCCCTGCAGCAGCGGGGACTTCTTGAAACACATGCACAGCTGTCCGTTTCAGGAGGCGGAGACCGTGCGGCGTACATCACGGCGAAAAGAAGAGGCGATGAAACAAAAAGCACCCGTGAGGCCGGATCGGCCGGAGACCTCAGGCTTACGGAGGAAGAAAGAGGGCGGCTGACGGCGGCGCTTGGCAGGCCAAAGCGGCCCCATAGGGGGCTATGAAGGATACAGCGGGGCCTCTTGGCTCCGTGCGAGCAGTAGCCGCCTGGTATCCTGTCTGAGATCCGGGATGAAAAGGTTCTTCAAGTGGCCAAAGACACCCAGGAGTCCCAGTGGCGTGACTTGGGACCAATCTTCTTGATACCGTATCAGGACACTCATTGGCTGTCGGCACCTGGCGGGAGATTGAAGATCTGATCAGGCGGGGACACTTGGGCGGTCGTGAAAGGCTGGGAGGCAGAACCCGCTCCCTTTGACGGAGAACCGAGCGAGCCGCCAAGGAGCCCGCACGGCGGCCGGCATAGTCCACATGATCTCTTCCACCGTATTTGCAAACACCGGGCGTGGGCATGGGTAGCTTCCCGGTAGTAAGCGGGGCGAAGTTAGGGGTTAGGAATGATGTCATTAGCTTTGTGGCCAGACATGGCACATGTAACTTCCCCCATCATGACCCCCTCGTTGTATCGGCCCTCGTTTCTGTAGTGGTGATGACTACCAGTAGAAACAGGTCTTAGGTGATAATGGAAGCTCACAAAATTTCTTGTATCTTACCGCGTTCCAAAGCTGGACTAAAACGTAGCCAAATGAAGGCGCGAAAATGGACCGTTATACGGCTTGGACAGGCTGTACCGGTCTGAGGATTATACATTTGGAGTCACGATGGGGACCACCAGCGTTCTACGGCGAGTTAGCGTTCTCGTGTCGTCGACCTTCCCATCTCGGCCATACTCGCGGAGACCTTTCCTTACGGCCTTGGCCGTTACATCATCCACTTTGGTAAATTTTCCCACCCCTTGGGAGTGGGAGAAGTTCTCGGAGACCCGAAATGGGGCGGACATGCTACCATGTCCCAAATCGAGTCCTATGGCGCGATGCGGACCAAGTGAAGACACGGACCTCATGAGGCGTCGCTCCATGAGCCCGTCGGGGAGGGGCGGCGGTCGCTCGATCCTCGGATCGAAGCAGTGGTCGACATAGGGAAATCCCCTTGGCCGCGAGTCGCGGCAGGCTAATGCCTTCCTACGGACCAACTCCGATGTGTTTGCATGAGGCTCGTATATGCCAGGATATCGGCGAAGTCATGATCCGCAAGCTAGGCCTTGGCGAGCAGCCCGTCACGTGAGCGGAGGACCACTCCGTCCCGAAAGTTGAAATTCGCCATCGAAGGAAGAAGTGAAGAGGCTCTTGGGCCAGGATTAAGCCAAGAAGTCGATATCGGAGTAGGTATCCCGGCGTCGTCTTTAGTAAAAAAAGCGGTAGCGGAAGTGGCGGATGTCGTCGACTTCACGGACGTGAACAAGGCTTGCCCGAGGCGGCTTTCCGCTCCCGAGTTGACCCGGCTCGTAAGAGCTCCACATCCAAGACGCATGCCCAGGCCTACGTGGGCCCAGCGCACCGGGATACAACCGAGATCCGGATGGACCCCGAGAGGGCGAGGCACACCTCGTTCATGGCAGACCTCAGGACATATTGCTCTACAAAATGATGCCCTTTGGTCTCAAAAATGCGGCGCAACACCGGCGCCTCGTAAACAAAATGTTTGCAGCTCGAGATCGGGGCGGAATGTGGAGGTGTCGTCGGCGATATGCTCGTAAAAAAGTGGTCGCAAGCCGCGGCGTCGGCGACCTCATGAGACCTTAGAAATCCTCGGCATGGGATGAAGCTCGGCCGGCCAAATTGGCGTTCGGGGGTGACATCCTAGAAAATTCTTAGGCTTCATTGTATCCAGTAGCGGAATAGAAGCCAATCGTGGAGAAGATCAATGATACTCGATCCGAACCCTCTTGTCTGATAAAGTCCGGAAAATTTGTGAGGCGGATAAATTTGCCCTCTCACGGTTCTGGCAATCGTAGAAATACTTGCCTTTCTTGGCGCTAAGGGCTTTAGTCACACGGGTTCAAATGGAATGGAGAATCACGGCAGGCGTTCGGGAGGCCGAAGACCTATCTCTCCGCCGCGCCGTTCTGCGGAGCTCACCGTGCGAAGGAGAAGATCTCTCTGTGCCTAGCAACGTCGGCTTCCGCCCTCGGCTCAGGTGTTAGTCGCGGAACATGAAGGCAAGCAGCCCCAGTGTACTACGTGGGCGGGTGGCGGCGGACGATAAACTGAATTATCCGGTTTGAAAAAGATGGCGCTCGCGCTCGTCATGCGGCCGCGGAAGGCTGCGACCCTATTTCGAGTTGCACGGATCATCGTGCTAACGGATCAGCCGTTGAAAGCGATTTCGCGAGAAGCGAGAGGCGTCGGCCGGAGTAGTCCAAGTGCTGTCGAGCTCGGGAGTTCGACTGGAGTTCCGGCCATGACCGTGGTGAAAGGCAAGCTCTAGCGGACTTCATTGTCAGGCTGCAACGCAGGGCAAGCGAAGGATCGCAATCACGGAGAAGATGACGGACGGCCCGATCTCGCCGTATGGACCCTCGCGTGGGCGGATGTGTCAGCCCGGGCGGGACGGCGGAGGTGGTGGCCGTGCTAAGAGGCCGAAGGCATGGAGATCACATACTCCGTTTTGGCCTTCCGGCCACGAGCAGCGTTGCGAGAATATGAAAGCCCTCCTTGCCGGGCCTGCATTTGGCGGGAGTGTTCGCGCGGTCGGCAGTCGTGGCGTAGTGATTGCGAGCTCGTGGTCAATCGGGTGAGGAACTTGAAGCCGCGAACCCCTGATTAGTGAAGTATCGGCAAAGTAAGAACCACACGATCCTGAGTTCGGTCGGTGAATCGGAGCATATCCAGGAGTCGGATAACGACGTCTTTGGCCAGGCTGGCAGAGACGGCCGCGGAGGAGCCCGCGGAGCGTGCGCGAGGAACGGGAAGTCCTAAGCGCACACCCGGCATCGTCGAGGACAAAGAAATGTCGGGTCGACACGGGGGATAAGCTGGATGGCGCCCATTACCCCGGTTTGGGCCGAGAACCTTACGAGAGACGCCAACGTGCAGCGAGTTAAGAAAGCGGTCGGATGGTACGGTTGCAGACGGAAGGTGTACGGGGCGGGGGATACCGGCTCCCCTCCGAAATGTCTTACTCCGAGGAGGGTAGGCTACGGCGTTGGCGAAGTACACTTGGCATGCGGGTCGGATCGCACCCAGGAAAAAAAACCTAGCATTTAACGTCATGCGGCGCGAAACCTCGGCCCCACCATGAAGAAGGGCTATGGAGTTCGTCGCAAGTGTGAAAGTTGCAGGTCCGCAGCGACATGACACCTGACCGCACGCGAGGCTACTATCTCGATCCCCATGGCCGTTCGCGCAATGAGGGCTCGATCTTAGTCCACTTCAATAGCGGCCGGACAGAGAGAAAATTTGATCGTCGGTACTCATTATTTCTGAAAATGGGTGGAAGCTGCCTCTCGCTAAGATCCTTGAGCACAATGCGACGGAGTTCCTCCGCCAGGCATCGTTGCCGCTTTGGGATCCACCTGAGGTTGTGGTGGTGATAACGGGACCCAATTCCTTTGAGGAAGCGCTTTGAGAAATTCTGCCGCGACCTCGCATGTTTAGTACACACGTCGTGGCGCACCCGTGATCCCAGCGGGCGGGTCGAAGTTACCAACCTTGCGTTCTTTGCATGGGATAAAGACCCATTGGAAGACGGGGGCTCTGGGTGGAGGAGCTACCATCGGTGCTATGGTACGTGCGACTTCTGAGGGTCCCAGCCAAAGGGAGACGCCTTTTAACCTTTTAGCCGGAGTTGAGGCGGTGGTTCAAGTAGAAGTGGGAATGCCAAGCTGCAGTCGAACACTTCGACCCATTCTGTAGCGCGAAGCTCGAAATCTTGACTTGCTCAGAAGTTCGGGATGCCGCTGACTCGAACCGCCAGCCTACCCCGGCGAGGTCGCACGATGTCTCTGTGCGAGGTGAAGGCACGCCCCCTTTGGAAGTTGGAGATCTGCAGTCCTCGGAGAGCGTAGAGCGGCCCGGGAAAGACCGCGACGGGGAACAAACTCTCCGGGATGGGAAGGAGGCGTTCTTCGTCTCATGATCCTCGGAGGCGGAGTGCTCTGGCTGCGCGCCCAGGCAGTAAACTTGTCCCACGGACATGGAATGCCAACTTAAAATATTATCAATGATGGGCCCGATCCGGAGTAAGGAAATGCATACATCATGATGAATGCTTGGCGTATTTTACGCCTTTTGATTAACATATCGCTCTTATTGTATTGCATATTCATTCGTGTGGATTGATGGCATGCATTGCATGTCAAGATCAAGCGACCTGAAGCGCCCCTAAGTGGAGAACAACGTTCGTCAAGTAAATCGATCCTTGGTCGGGGCCCGAGGCCCGGTCAGACGAGGCGTCTCGGGACCTCGTCCTCGCGCCACTTCGGCCGGGACGCCTTACTCATCTTGGCCCCGCTAGTCGGCCGGAGCGTCCGGCCCGTAGGCGAGACCACGAGATCAGGCGATCCATCACAAAGGCTAAACACACCAGCGACTGCGCGGTCAAAGCAAAAAGGCACAGGGGCTCCGCCAGGACCCCCTGCATGTGACGAAACCTTGAGAGCGAAGAATCGCGGCGTGCGGCGACCTTCTTCAGAAGGAAGGCACCCTCGGTCTACCATGGTCGTAGGCTAGGACCTCAACTCGGTGTTCATAGCAGCACGAAGCGGGAGCGACACACCTCATGATTATACGCGCCAGGGCCTGACCCGAGTCGAGTGCCCAGCGGCTTTGGCCTTTCCCAGCCCTCGCGAGGCTCCGGGGCTTGGCAGCGACATCCGCTTTACCGGATCGAGCTCCCCCAAACGTGTGAGGCACATGATGACATCCTCTTAGGAGGGCGAGGCACCACTTGAAGGGCGCTGTGCTAGGGCCTTGATCAAAATGGCTCCAAGGGGCCCGGCACTCCAAGCACGGCATGATCCCGACAAGTAAAGCGAGCTGGCGGAAACGACACTATATGATGAGGAAAGCATGGACGGAGTCTGGCAAAAGCTTCTCATTTATGCGAGGGCGTTATACAAGCGACGGACGTAATCACAACCACTTGGCCCGAACTTCGAAACTTGGGCGAGAAGCTAATCGGCGGGCTACGGCGGACCCGCTTCCTCGAAACGTCTTGGCGCAGCTTCTCCTACCCCGGCGTTTCTGGATGAGAGGCGCCCGGGGCGTGAGGAGCCGCCGGGGAGGCGATCTGCGGCCTGGCGGATCGATCCCAAGCGTATCCATCGCCGACGGCCGCCCTCAAGGAAGTGCTGTCCCAGCCCGCGTCTCTGACTTCTTGATGATCTGTCCTCGGCCCAACGAGAAAGAAGGCCCTCCAGCTCGCCACTCTCACTTGTGTTGTGTGACCTCCTCGGTGAGGATGCGTCCCAGGCAACTGCTGCATGGCAGGCGAGATGGTGCCGTCAGCGATGATCCGCTCGAGGCTGCCAGCGGAAAGTCGGCCGCACCTCGAGGGGACGGTATCGTCGGGAACTGCGCGAGAAGAAAAGTTAGAAGCATGACGAAATGGACAGCAGGAGAAGTCAGGAAGGAGGCAATGGTGCAAAAGATGTTCGGTAGCGCGTGAAGCGTGTGGCTGCCGCGGAGCCTCTCTGGGGCTCAACTTCCCATGACAACATAGGGGAGGTGGCGGGAAAGGCCAGCGCGCCGTCTGGAGCACTCGCCGAGGCTCTTGCAGGCGTCTGACTCCTTATCGCGGCTGAACATGTCCAGTCAACGAGGCGTCACGACCCCTTTGAACGGGGCGCCGCGCCCGGCTCCCTAAAGCCACTCCTGAGGCTCAGTCTCCCCATTGCATGAGGAGGAAGTGGAAGAGGCTGGCAGCGCGGGAACTCTCGGGGCTCTGCCGCGGCGGCTCCCCGCTGTCGGCTGCTCGGAGACCGCGACGGGAGCGGTCCTGACCTCGAAGAGTGCGGCCCGAGCGGGGGAGGCCCATAAGCGGAAATGGGCCTTGAGAATCGCGGGCGGCCTCACAAAAGTATTGAGCCTGCAGTGCGGCTCAAACACGGTGTGGCTTGGACTCTCAGGATCTCGAAGCGACAACGTCACTCAGCACCCGGCAATCGCGGTGGCAGATCCCGCAGAGTCGAGACTCGACCTCGCCGAGACTTGGCCCAGTGGCCCGTGATCGGCAATCTTGGTAGGCCGCCCAGTCGAAGTCAGCAAAGGTATTGAGTGATCGCAATCTTGTGATTTCCTGCGGCGAGCCACCAGCCGCTCTCTTCGAAGGGCAGTTTTGCATGATAGGACAGGTGACTAAATCTCTTGACCTCCTCGGGGAAGTCTTTCGGCCTCCCTCAATCTTTTAAGTGCTGCCAGCGTCCTCGTCATTACTTGAGGCCTTGCGAGCCCGGCTCTCGCCCTCGATCTCGGCCAGGTGGCCGCGGGCCTCCCGAATCCCAGGACCACCCTTGCCTGGCCACCTTACCTTGACCGGCGGAGTCCCATCGCGATCTCGAACATCACGGAGGTAAGGTAGTGGCCCAGATCTTTGAAGTTGCATTCCTCGCGTGAATGGTGAAATCGGCTTCGAAGCCTGCGTGTCCTCCTCGGTGGGCTTGTCTCGGAAGAAGTCGAGATCGGGCCCCACGCCCTTGGCTCGTAACAAGAGGGTACTTCGAGGAAAGAAGAAACGCTCTTTCCATCCCTTCCACCCAGTCGGGGTTAGTGCCGCTCAAGTGAACTCTGACACAGGGGTAGAGATATCCGAGTCCTCGACTCAGAGGCCGAAAAACTACCCTAGCGCCTTCGCATGAAGGTACAGTGCATAATGGCGAAGAGACACGGAAGAAACTAGATAGCTTGAGCATTGGGATGGAGCCTTGCCGAGCGCCCATCGCGTCGGCTTCTCCCGCGTGCGGCGGGTGCGCGGGGAACACGGAGACCTCCTAGGATGATACTCGTAAGTTGTGAAGAATCCCGTCGGAGTGGGCGTGCGCTCTGTCTGAGGACCGGGAACTCGGAAATCAATTGGCCAGGGATCACGTAATCCACCCCTCGGTCGGGGATCGACAGTGTTATTTGCGAACAAGTGCCGTCTGATTGGAGGGGTGGGAGGAGGAAGTTCTGTATCGAAGCCATTGGTGACTCAGCGATCGCAAGTATAAACCGGGAAGGAAGTCGGAGGAAGGAGTGAGGAGATTCACGTTTGGCTTAAATAGAGCAACGCCAAACCATGAGCGGGAAATCGCGCCGCCGCCTCGGAGATGTAAACACGTGGTGGCATCAGGCGCACCACGGACCCTGTCGATGGCAATGATGGCTAGGCGCCCCGGGCTAGGCGGACGGCCCCTCGCGCCCGAGGGCTGGGGACCTGGCCCAGGCGCCGCATTGCATGCGGGATCTTGGGATTGTGTGGGCGGCGACGTGCATCAAAAAAAAAAAAAAAAAAAAAATCGCCACAAGCAGGAAACCCAGCGAGACGAGACAGTGAGACAATGCAAGGCGGATTCTCATTACGGCAAAACAAGCTTTATTCTGACGGCGGGGAAAAGAAAAAAAAACGTGAGAAGGCAGCGGTCGAGCGATTAGGTGATGAGCGGAGGAACTTTAGGCAGGATAATCCACCAATGGGTCGTCGCGGGTCTGCGGGGCATTTACGAGGATCCAAGGACACCCACGCGGAAGCTTGGATCCTCGATCACAGTTAAGCCTCTTGCAAAGCCTCATGCATCAAAGTATCCCCGATCAAAAATCTAGGACTCATATCCTCAGTAGGAACATCGTCCTCATTTAAAACCTTTCCTTGTGCCAGCGACCCGATGCCGGGTATCATTTTGCCAGTTGCTCTTTTTCTTCCTCTCAGTACCAGTATGCGGCCTTGCGCTCCCACGTGGCATCCGCCAACCCCGTACTGACCACGGCCTCAGAGGCTCCGGCGGGCGTCCTCTAAGTGTGCGGCCCAGCGTGCTCGCGGACCCATTCCGCCGATCGCTAAGCCCACCGGCGCGTGGGACCCTCTCTGACCCGGAGGAACTCCAGGCCCTGAGGGCCAGCGGCCGTGGTTTTGGAGGCAGGCCCCCCGAGGAATGGGCTCCGAAGACATGGAGGCATGAGGTAGGATTCGGACCCAAAAGGAGGTGCTCGGCGTCGCTGAGGAACCTTCCATCGACTTGGCGGCCAGAGAAAATGCGCGGTGGAAGATTAGACCACCGATAGATAGTTTAGGTGCAAAGGCGTCTG
Source organism: Nepenthes gracilis (assembly GCA_033239525.1). NCBI lineage: Eukaryota > Viridiplantae > Streptophyta > Magnoliopsida > Caryophyllales > Nepenthaceae > Nepenthes > Nepenthes gracilis. The sequence goes on from BSYO01000001.1 coordinate 25,527,645, forward strand.
CCGGCCCGAGGCGGTGCGTTTAAATAGACGCCAGTTCACGGAAAAAGCAAGCCCAAAAAGGCGGGAAACTTTAAGGAAGAGAGCCAATCAAATTCCGTGGAGCCCGATAACTCGCGCGTTTCAGAGACGGAATGACGCCTCGTGGGCTTATGGCGAGGATTAAATGCGCCGCAGCGCAAAGGGGCGTGGCGGTTGTGGGAACCCGTGAGCTCCCCAAAGAGCGACACGTGGATCTTGGGGACAAATGCCGGGAAACGAGAGAGCATTTACGGAGAAAAAGACAAAAGGCGAGGACAAAAAAAAAAAAAAAAAAAAAAGAGGCTACTTCTTTTATTAAATACTTCTTGTAAAGAGTACAGGACCGCAACCATGAAGAGAGCGAGAAAAGAAAAGCATGATGCGAAGCCCGGAGGTATATCTCCTGCGAAGCCCCGGGAGAGCCGCCGAGCAGCCAGTAGCGGAACCCGGTCGGATGCACCGGGCGAACTGGGCGGGAAGCGAGAGCATCCCGGTGGAGTCTCGAAATTGATCAGGTCACGGGAAGCAACGAAGTCGACACTCACGGGAAAGTCCGATGTCAGAAGCCCGTTTTTAGGAGGGCTCTTACCTCGCACCTTCTTCATGGCTTGTCGCACCGGCCTGGCAGCGCGGGGAGACTTCTTCTCGCCGTCGAAAGCGGGAGAAGATACTCGGAGAAGTCAAAGAATCGCCCGCCCGGCTGACCACAGCCAAGAAGGAGGCGCGCATGACAGCGGCGGGACCGATCGAGCCATTCTCGTTAGCAAAGAAAAAAAAAGCCACAAGGCTTGGACTACAACGGTCTCCATCGGGGACCCGGGCGTGCAAGTGGTCCATCGGCTCCTTCTCGAGTGCCCACCGGGCGGGCAAAGCCGGAGATCTCCTCATTTGCCTCTCCGGTTTGTTTGGTAGGATGAACTTCACTCGCTCGGTGACCCCCTATTATAGATATAACACGAGGCCATCCCTTCACCGTAACCACGGCATCAGTGTGAGCGTCTTTGAACGACGGTCATCCAAATCGAGGCCCGAAACCGAGACGCGCGAATCTCGCCGGGAGGCGAGGTGACCAGTTGGCGGCTGCCTGAGAAAAGCGCCTTACTAGCCTTAGGAAAGGCAATTAGGAAGGCGACAAAGAATGACGCGGCACGAGGAGGGTATGAGGCCGTGGGATAGGCCCAATGGACATGCCAGGCCGGCCATTGTTGGCGGCCAGGGCATGGGGGCTAGTGTTGGGTCCATGTCTGGCTCATAAGGCCGAGCCCAGCCCTTTGGCGTCGCAGCCGAGGAAAAGATCGGAGGCCGCGAGGAAGTATTGCTTGACCAAAGGGAAGAATGGCGCTGACCCACAACGGAAGGAACGGCTTGATGCCCTGCGGCGCATTAAATGCGTCGCGAGACATAACAAAAAGCGGAAAAGGCTAGCCCGATAGGCGTAGGCCGGCGCGGCGCGAGGCGCTATTCCTGCCGTCTGCAGGCAATGGCTAATCTCGCTCGGGAGAATCGGCGTAGTCAACGACCTTGACCCGACGTGCCAAGCACGCGCGTAGTTGCCGGCGTGACCCGGCCAGTCCATAAGCGTGACCCAGGCCGCAACCGGCCGAGCGGGCGTTTTGTGCGCGAAATCCAATGGGGTGAGGGTATAAAAACCCTCACCCCAGGGAAAAAAGGATCTCTCTTTTCGGAGCGGAACAACTCTCTTGATCTTGATCAAGTGGGCAAATGTCGGGGATCTTGAACTCTTGATCAAACAGTCTGAGAAGAAAGTGTGGAACGCCCTCAATCGTTTCTCTCCCTTTTCATGAAAGCACAAGTAAGGCGAGTGACGAGCTCGCCTCATCTGGTGACTTCCCGCTCGTATCCGATATCCGTTGAGATGCAGGAAAGTTAGCCCGCCGTTGCGATTAAATCACAGCCGAGGCCTTCTTTGCTCGAGAAAACTCTTCCCCCGTCATCGTAAGCACTTTCACGCTTTCCGCAGGCGTTTTCTCCGCGCACCACCTTAGCGTGCGCCATTTTGGGTGAATGCCAGGAATATTGGCGACTTGAAGCGTCGGAGCGGCAGTGGGAGAAATCTGCCCGGTCCTTCACCTCTTGTTCTTGTTTGTTGTCACGGAGTCCCGAGGTTTGAGAGGCGAGGCCGGATCGCTCCGAGCGCCGCGGCAGAATCAGAGAGCTCCCACTAATCACGTCTCACGGCAACCTTGGGCTCGGGACGCAACACCCCCCATCTCTAGAAACTTTCCATTTAGGACCACTCTTACTATTGAAAAAGAGAACCTAATTGACTGTATTAGTCCCATGCCACCCCTCTACATTGGAACCTCAAGGAGGCCCACCTTTTTTTGTGATTTATGAGGCTGATGCTCAGCAAATGGAGGGGTGAGACTCAAACCTACATCAAGCATAGATCCGTAGGGATCAAGCATTAACTGCGCTACCCTTATTCCTCAGGAGGCCCAGCTTTTTTTAAAAGCAGAATACTCCCAATAAAAAGGAGAGCAACATGGGCATGTTGAAGCAGGTTGCTGGTTCATACATGTTCTCTTAAATTTGCCATTTTTTGGGATGGTGAGTGCACTAGAATGACGTGATAGGTCTCTTGTTTTCATGATCTTCCATAGTTCATGTC
>BSYO01000001.1:25530394-25585425 GCA_033239525.1 Nepenthes gracilis
TAATGGAAAACTCCATATTTCATGTATTTAGCAGTAGTTAACTTCTCTCTATCACATTGTTCTAGAGTGAGTTATTCTCTGTCACCTAATCAACTAGTAACTATAGCCTGCTGGTTTTGGAAGGAATTCTTTGTACTCATTCTCTTTCCTTATCTCTCTTGCCCTGCATTTAGTCTCCCTTGGTCCTGAAGGCTCCAGCTCTCTCCCATTCTATGAAATTTGAGACCAGTTTGTGATGACCCCATTGCCTATGCCTGTGAAAAGCCGACCTTTTTGATTTATGAAATTAACAAAATGCTCTTCCCATACAGGACGGCCAGAAGCCTATACAGGTTGCTGCTTTGAGAGGGAATCGAATGGCCGTTGAGGTTTTGCTTCCTGTGACATCACCTATTGATTCTGTTTCTGAGTGGACTGTTGAGGGAATCCTTGAATATATGAACCCTGAAACTAGCAAACAACAGGTATGTAGTGACAGGTCTTACAAGTTGGTAACATTCCATTGGCAGATTTCCATAGTTTATATTCATTGGTTCATACGTTTCACCTTTTTTCCTCTTAAATAGTTTTCTTCAATGCTAGATTTGAAGAATATATCCTGTTCGTGTGTTTTCTCGGATTGGACTTGTACTTATATGTACTAATAATGATTTGTGTACTGTTTTATTATATATATAAGTGTATGGATGTGTGTATTATATATATGTATGTATATTTCCAGTTACTGCAGATGAATTTGAAAGGGAGAGAGAAACGGAAAGAAAATTACCTAGTCTGTTTTGATTAGGGATAAAGGAGGAGAAAGAGTGGTTGAAAGAGCACTGCCAACTGTTCTTTTTTCTTAGCTGTGTGCACAATGTGACTGCCCCTGAGGGTTGGCATATTGTAAGTGGCAGCCTTCTAGAGTGGCCCATTTTTTTGTGGAATGTCCCTGTCAGCTTGTGCAGATTTCATATTGAGCCTGAAACATTTTTCTTTGAACAGAGAAAAGAAATTTTGTGACTCAGCCAACTTAGGTTCAAGATGGGCTAAATCCCGCACTTCGCCTTTGTTTTCATGATCAGAAAAGGGAAGACAGTTCCTCTTCCTGTCTGCATAGATAGCCTAATCAACAGCTTACAGCTGTCTCACCTAGCTAGTGGTGTTGTGGCAAATTAGTTTTGTTAATTCATTTTAATCATTAGTTTTGCTTCCTTCATAATAAATCTTCTGCTGTCTAGTAGCTGTTCCTTCTGTTGTTGTCTGATCTGCTGATAATAGTTGAATGTTCTTGGGTCATTGTCACTTAACACTGAAGCACAAAACTTGTAGGAACCAGCTAACAGTTCGCAGGAAGTTAATGTAGAAAAGGATTCCAACTTACCAAGGCAAGATCTTGCAGCGGTACAATTCTTATTCAAAAGTACTATTTCTGTATTTCATTGATTTTGCATCAGTTTTCTATTTTTGTTGTGAATACTCTTGGTTGTCAGAACCTGCTTTTCTAGATGCTGTTTTCCATGGTTGTTCCTTTGCTTAAGTTTTCATCTTCTTTTTAGCTTGGCAGTGCTTTATTTGAAGCATTATGAGAAGCTAAGCATTGGGAACTACTACATTTGGATGAATGACTGGAATTTCTTAACTAACAAAACTGTACTTTAAAAAGAATAGGAAGGGCTTGCATAATTGAAAAAAGTAAGTTAAAAAGAACTAGCAGGGATTGAGAACATTGTGATTTGAGCATCCTTTCCTATTGCACTGGAAAAATTGCATTGAGATTAGAATTGTTTCTATTGAGAAAAGTCACGGCGTTGTGACGATAGCCTATTTTCATGAAGTTTGCCATATCTATAGAAGAGATATTCTATAGTCTCAGTATAGAGAAGAAACAAATGCTGGGACCCATATAGAAAGTAGGGCATACTTCTGTTTCTTTTATGGAAGGCAGGGCCTACCACATATGACCCATCTAGTGTAATTTTTTTCCGAACATCAAGGATTTTCTATTTATCATTTTTAACGTCATTTTTTTAGTATTATGTCAAAGACTCAAAGGCATCATACTGTAGCATTTGTACCAGAGTGTTGTGCAGATCTTGTCATGGCCTATTCTTTGCCATTGGAGTGAACTGGGATTGACTAGGACTCACTGGAGGTGACTTGAGAGGCGTTGAGTGGTTTATTGGCCAACTAGTGATGCAGATTTTCCTCATTTTGGGCCACTCTGGTTCTTTTTTATTGTCACTCTCAACAAGTAGTTTGGGTGATAAACTCGGTAAGAAACTAGAGAGCGTGTTAGTTTTATGTCTTAACACAGATGAATGATTTTGTGTAAAACTAATTAGCCAGCTAGTGATGCAGATATTGCCTGTTGAGTGCCGTATTTGATTCTTTTTATATTGTCACTCTGAACTACAAGTAGTTTGGGTGATAAACTGGTTAAGAAACTAGAGAGCATGTTGATTCTAAGTCTTAACACAGATGAATACGCTTCTGTAAAATTAATTTTCAAATGGTTGTTGTGGCAAATTGTAAAATTCTGATAGTATGTGGTTTATCCAATGAAATTGAAGTTCCATGATTTGATGAAGTGACAGTTGAGGTTTCTCTTAAATCCTTCCAGTAATTCTAGGTGTTAATTTCTTTTCAGTAATTCCAAATTGATCTTCCTCTTTCCTAAAACAAACTATTGTCCAATTCTTCTGATCTGTTTTACCTTTGCGTAATGATTACTGTTTGCATATTGGAACAGAACAGAATGGTGGGCCATCTTGAAGTTTTATTCCCCATTTGTTCTGTCAGATGCAATGATATCCCCATTTAGGCACAAATTGGTTGGGGTATTTGATTGATTTGGCTTATTCTTGGGAATTGGTTGCACCAAATTTGTGAGATTCCCATGCTCCCCAACTCTTCCCAAAAGTGTAATGTAGTGATTTGAAATTCCATGGTGGGTGTGGAATTTGGCGAATTCCCTTCTCAGGAGAATTGGTAATGATACTGGCCTGTTAAAAATATAATGTAACTGTTGTGTACATATATACCAGGGGAAAAGGTTCTCCAATAACATTATATTGTTCTTTTAAATTTCCAAGAAATCGAAGTAATTCTATCAATTCTTATGGCTACCCGAACACAGAATTCTTCCATTTTGTAGGACTTGAATTCCTGAATTACCAGGAATTTGACTAGTTTATACCATAAGATAGATGTCTTAGTTCTTTTGACGCCGATGAAAAGGAAATCCATAAAGCAACAACATATTTGTCTGGGTGATTTTTATCCTCTAGGATAATTCTATGCTAGTTTTTGTTTTGGGGTATGGACTTATCTCCATGTGGGGCTTTGGTGCTATGGTGCTGAGGGGCTCTTAGTCCAACAAAATTGGTAGATGTTGAGCACATGCTTCTCATCTAAATGATTAATCTTCTTGATTTAAATAGTAGAAGCTTAGGCTCTTAGTCCAACAGAATTGGTGGATGTTGAGCACATGCTTCTCATCTAAATGATTGATCTTCTTGATGTAATTAGTAGAAGTTTGGGCACATCTTGATGATGAATAAATTATTTCTGGATGTTATATCGTTAGTGTGAATTTCCATCTTCGGGAACTGTCAATATTGGCTAGGAGTGTCTTGATACTATACTAATGTGCAGCAACTCATTTAGGTGACACCAGAGGCAAAGAAGAAAGCTGGAGAAGCAAAATCACGTGGAGATGAAGCATTCAGAAGGGAGGACTTTCTCTTGGCTGTGGATGCTTATACACAAGTATTCTCTGCTCATTCTTTCCACTGGACACATTCGTTTTAATTTGATGCCATGATTAATGGAAATATTGTTTTAACATTTTTCCCGAGGTATGATAACAAATTGAATTCTATCAAGATTAGTAGGACCTACTGAACCTGTTGAATGTTTTCTTAAATGAAAATTTTAACCTGAATACTGCAGTCTTTGAATGACACTGACCTCAGCATCAGAATGCATTATTGAGCAATACTACTAATGGGGAAGGACCCTTTGTGCCTTGTTTTAGGCATTTGAAGCCCAAGAAGAAAGGTGGCTTTGCTGCCCAGGCTGCTGCAAGGGCAGTTTTGTTATCCTCAATTGATTGCAGCAGTTATATATTTTTCATTATATTTTAATTTATACTATCTATGTTTTCTATTTATTTTGTTTAGGATTCAAGTCTTTTCAATCTCTAAATAGGACACAGCATGTTTGTGTTGCTGTTAGAAAGGGGGAGTGATGGTTCACCTTGTTTGTGATTTAGGGGGAATGGAAGTGAATCATTCAACCCACGGGGAGAATGAGGGGTTTCTGATACTCACTCAAAGAAGCATTAATAGTCCTCCTAAACTAATGGCATAAATGTAAAGTAGCAATTATTATCTCGCTTCCACCTCCCTTTTATGCCCCATCACAACCAAGGTGAAGTTTTCCACGTCCCATCCCATGCATTCTCTTCCCTTTTCTCATTAAAAACTCCCTAACATGACATAATTTCATTTTGTAGTTGACTTAGGGAAGCTAGGCTCATGCCTATAACAAAATTAGCACACATTATTGTAGGTTGATCAATGAAAATTTCTAGCATCTTCTTCCATTATATGAGATTCCACTGAATCTCTTCCAGGAGAGAATGCTAGATAGCTGAAGAGCTTCTGGTGCAGTGACATCTGTCTTCCCAAATATAAAAGAAGAAAACCCTTGTGAGACATTAGGGCCTATCCTTCTCTATATCCTTTCTTCTTCTTCTTCTTCTTCTTCTTTAATGCTACTCCAATTTCTCTCCCTATCTATCTACCACTTTCATCCTAAACCATAATTTCAACACACTTTGCTTTGATATTAAACAGTTCACAAACTATACCAGTACTGCTCACCTTCTTGAAATTCAGTCAAATAATTATAAACCCCAAGGCCACCAAACTAATGTAGGGAAATATTTTCTACCGTTGATTGCTGGAGCCCCTTCTTCTCTCCTGGCAGGGTTGGGGGAATTGAATATTGATTATTTCATGATTTATTTGTTTTGCCTAGATGTGAGTGATGCATTTTAAGCTCTAATATTGAAGCTGTAGCTTGCTTTTCAAAAGAATTACATTCAGAGACTTTGGGCCCAATGGGGGATTTATATTTTTGGCATGTTTGAATGCAATAGATTACTATTTAAGTCATCATGAGGTCGCAGAAAAAGGTTACTTGGAATCAAGTGTGTTGGAATTTCCTTTAGTAGTATGTAGCAATATAGTCACAAATGTTGCAACAAATACGTAGATGCCGACAATGAGGTGTGTTGAGATGAGCTGAGAACAGGCAGTAATTTGAAATAGTATTAGATGTATCAAAGAGTTTAGAGTGATAAAATAACGAGTTGAGAATAAAAAAAGCCCTCATTTGTCAAGACATCTTCAGGTTGAATAATACTTTCCTTTATTGGCTTTGGTGCCCCGATGTGCCCGTTTTGAATGTGATGGTGAACATAGTGAACAATATGCTAGGAAGGATGGGTCAGGAAAGGTGAAAAGAGGGAATGATTGCAAGGAGTTTGTGGCCATATAAAAAACCATAGAGGCAAAATACAGTAAGAGGATGCAACAAGTCTTCTTTTGTCATGGCATTGTTAGTTTTACGCTTAGAGTTCTTGGTTTGGTTCATGTGCAATTCCAGAGCAAAGTGCTGCTTTCCAAGAATTAATTATGTAATTTTGATGCGGATTTGACAGGCAATTGATTTAGATCCCACTGATGCTACATTTCTGTCCAATAGAAGTCTTTGCTGGATTCGCTTGGGACAAGCTGGGCAAGCCCTGGCTGATGCTAAGGCCTGCAGATTACTCAGACCTAACTGGCCTAAGGCTTGTTATCGTGAGGGTGCAGCGCTACGTTTGTTGCAGGCAAGTTCTTTTTTGACATTCAAATTTGTAGGCTGTATTATTTGACTTGCTTTCTCCTCATAATTTTGTTGCAGAGATTTGATGAAGCAGCCAATGCATTTTATGAAGGTGTGCAGCTTGAGCCGGAAAATAAGGAGCTTGTGAATGCTTTCAGGTGACTATGTTATCTCAACTGTTTCCTTAACGCATTTGTTGCCCTTTTTTTGCTAAATTTTGTTAAATAAGGTAAAAGGGGAGAGAAGGGCCATGCTTTTGGAGTACTCATATCTCCTTAAGTTTGAGCCTATAGTTTTTTTCCCCTTTTTTGGCTGGAATTTATGCATCTCTCAGTGATTCTAAGTATCAATTCTGTTGATTGTTAACAATACAAGGTAAGAATTCTTGAAGTTACTGAGATGCTCAAAGTACTTCTACCCTAGGAAAAAGAATCTATCTAAATTTGTTTTGAATGCTTAAAAAGCAGAATGGTAGCTATGGTGTGCAAAGAATATTTTTTGAAAGCTTATTGGATATGGGGATACTGTGTGGTTTGAAAACAGGAGAATAGAAATTGCAAGATCTCTTGATAGTTTACAGGTTTGTGAAATTCAAATAGAACCAAGACACTTTAGATTTGATAAAAAGGCGTTTAAACCCATGAACATCTAGAGGGGGATGAATTGATGTTTTTTTGCAAAAGTACAAAATAAAAATTTGCAACTTTAATACATGAAAAGAAATTACGTTATCTAGATGTTGAAATAAAAACCACAACAATTCACTTGCATATAACAAAAAGTAAAATATGTAAATAGAAAGAAATATAATATTTGGCGATGAAGAGAAGCCTTTTAACAACTTGTTTATGGAGAAAACATTCCAGGTTTTGAGTTGTCAATTGAAAATTTACTATATGAGTTGACTCAACTTACATACCGACGAACAGACTTATTAAGCCATCTATTAGACTTACCCTAGATACGTGACTATCAAAGCTTTTCTTAGATCTACAAATTTATAGCTATACTAATGCTTTTAGTCTCTCTGAGTGGATCTTTGGTTGATCTAATTTCCAGAAAAAATGCACCTCAAATCTACACATGAACCACATGCTAGAAGTCCGTAGGTTGTAGGCTTATAAATTTAAGGTTTAGTTTTATATCAAATGAAAGATCTCAAGACAATAAAACACTCTCATCTTAAACAAGAAGAAATATCTATCAAGAAATGGGAAGTTCTCTCAATCTCACAGTTGCTCACTTAATCATGCAAAGAATGCTCACTCTCCCTTCAATTCAAATCTGCTGCACACTTCAAGTTGGGGGAAGTTTGTTCTTAAAAACATGAAATAAATCTCTGGTCAAAATAGTTTCAAGTAATGGATGTTTCAAGTAATGGATAATGGACATGAACTACTTCCACTTGAGCTGCTATTTAGCTATTAATCTGCAGATTGTCTCTGCAAGTCCATGGGTTGAGCGGTCATCTTGCAGCTTGTCTTTGGAAATTTTACTACACACAGGCCACTTAAGCAACTAGCTTACGGCATGCTTCTAGTACAATTCAGTTTAAACTATCAGTTAGCTTTTATCTAGCTTCAGGGTACAAAGCTTAAGCTATCAGCTAGCTTTTATTTTGCACCAGAACACAAAATAGTTTAAATGGTTATCAAGCTCATATTTAGCACTAAAGCACAAAAGATATAATTAAATAAGATAATAGACTCAATGTATAATTTAATATTACAAAATTTGCCCATACTAAAGATCGATCTAAGCATGTATTACATCAATGATAGTGATTTGAATTTGAAGTGTTGTAGATAATAGTGAATTACATCGATAATCAGCTTATATGCTCGATTTGACTAGCCTACACGGCATATGTGAAGACGTGCAAGAAATGAAAAGTCCACTATAATATAGGATTGATCAGCTGCTTTCATCCTCATCTTTTTAAGCTATCTTTCATCACTTCATTGCTTGATTAATATATGATCATCCATACATCACTCGTACCCATATCAACCCCTTTCTCATTAAATGACCTCTGTTCTAAAATCTAATTGTTGAAGGTAGGAATTTTGTGCTCGAGTGTATGATAATATTCCAGGCATCCTTCTGAATTAGAGCCTCACTCTACAGAAACTCGCACACTGCTCCATTTTTTCTTTCTATCAAGGATTTTTGGATTTCTATCAAGAGATCCTCTTCATTAGACAATTAAATCTTCAGTTCCCACCCTTTTTCCCGTATCATCATGGAATGTGCAGAGTTTGATGACACAATCGATAAGAGGCATTCCATAGGCATTTCTGCTGCAAACGGTATTACAATCACAGGTCACTTAGTGGATGGAGATCAGTTTTTTGTCCTTGTCATTGTTCTGGGATCGATTTTGTTACCTACTTTCCTAGTTTTTTCTCGTGATTCGTGGCCAAAGAACTGTCAGACATGTTAACCTCTTCCATGGCCAAGAAATAAATTGATGGATGGAGCAATTCTATAGAATTCAAAAATGATCCAAGGAGAAGTAATGGACCCTCGAGTGGAAAATTATGAAAAAGAAAATTTTGGTAGAGAAAGGCAGAGAATTTCCAGATATTTGTTGATAATGAAATACCCAAATGGTCAGTCTTTTGCTTGCTGAGATTTAACAAAACTTTCTTTATCCATTTTATGTGTTTTATACCTGCCTCCTGAGGATGAAAATCTCGATACCGCCAATGGTCATGACTGTTTTAGCGCAGAATACATTAGATACCATATATTGATATTAGATATATCGAATAATACATTTATCTTTTCTGTATTTATCTCAATTGTATTGAGGTTTTCTGACTTTTCTAGCATATCGTCTTTGCAGAGAAGCGGTTGAAGCTGGGAAAAAATTCTATGGTGCTGACCAGACCAAGTCATAGAGGTACTTTGATACAAGAGAATGGACCCATTGCATATGAACATAAAAAATTATATGTATTTTTTCAGTTTATTATTCATAATATGATCATATTCTCAGATATTGTAACATGGGAGTTTTGTATGTGGAGAGGTCTTTTTTTTTCTGCTTAATTATTTACTCACGTTTTTTATTTACCCAAAAGTCTACCCAAGATCAGAAATGATTGAATTTGTAGTTTTATCAAAAATACTTTTTTTTTTTTTTGCAATTTTAAATTGAAAATTGTCAAAATAATTCAGTCACGTATAAAAAATAATATCTCGGTTGCTTCGATGGGCATGAAGACATGCAATAAATGTAATATATACCATGATACTGGCTAATTCTTACTGGGTAAATTACTACGAATGAATATTTAATTGATGTATTGTAGTTTAATTTAACTTATAATATGAATTTTTGAGTTTATGCCTCTTAATATAAGGAAATCATTGTGGAAATTCACTGTTTATCTGAATCTTTTATCTTAGGTTTTTAAAATTATTAACTTAATTCGATTTTATTTTATAGATTTTTTTTTTTTTTAAAATAGTTGGCAAAGAATGTAGCCGGATTTTTCTCTGCCAGCGCCAGTCGACTGGCGGCAGAGTTGGATTGTTGCCGTTCAGCAGCAGCGTAAGGTCTCGCTTTCTCCTTCAGTTCCAACGCCATCCCTCGAATACCTCTCGCTCCAGATCTACACGAAAGGCAATGAAATCCACCGCCAACTACGGAGCACTTCCCACGACAACCACCAATGCCACCGCTAACGCCGGTGTCACCGCCGAATTTCCCACAACCGCCCCTTCCTCATCTAATCTTACGTTCATCGCGCGGACCACCCACCGAACCCGTACCCTAGTGTCCATGCGCCGTCCATGGCGCGAATTCCTCTCTCTCTCATCCTTCTCCCTTCCCCACGGCTACTCAGACGCCATGTCTCGCGTTAGACGCAACTTCGACTACTTCCGATTCAACTACTCTCTCATCGTGCTCTTCATCGTCTTCCTCAGCCTCCTTTGGCACCCGATTTCCATGATAGTCTTTCTCATAATCTTCTGCTTATGGCTGTTTCTTTACTTCTCTCGCGACGAACCCATTTCTATATTTAATCGTAGAATCGATGACAGATTGGTTTTATTGGTGCTGAGTGTTGTGACAGTGTTGGCATTGGTGTTTACTCATGTGGGCTTGAATGTCTTGGTTTCTCTGGTAATTGGGATCTTTGTTGTGGGATTGCACGCGGCGTTTAGGAGTCATGAAGACCTGTTTTTGGATGAGGAGGAGGTGAGAGAAGGTGGGTTGCTTTCTGTTGTTGGAAGTCAGCAGATGAGACCCAACTTATGGAAGGGTTATTTGAAATTGCTGAACATTTGTCGATGACTTCAGACATTTTGCCGGGAAATTCAAGCTCTTGGTTTTTTTGACTTTGGTTAATTGCTGTTTTCTGGAGGATAATCTATCACGAATCAAGAGTTTTGGCTGTTCCATTCTTGTGTGGTCGATGAATTATTAATCGAGGGCTTCCGGAGATGCTGCCACAACTTTATGCTGATAAATTTATATATCAGCATATGATGTAGTTTGTGAAGGTTTTGATAAATTCTCACTTTGAGTAAGTTTTTAATTTCTCATTCATGTTGTTTGTTTTGTGATCCTGGTTTGCTTCTGCTGTCTGCGTGTATGGAATTTGAATTTTCCCAACAATTTTGAATTTTCCTTTGGTCGTTGTTGTGTTTCTGATGAAATATTGATATTGCACCAGAAGATGTCTTTTTATTTTTTTTTTTCTTTTGTAGTGAAAATCTGGAGTAGTTTGTTACTGTACTGCTATTGGGGCTTTTGTTTCTTTTGTAGGAGCTACACCGAAGAAGAATTTTCCTCCTTTATGTCTATCGAATACGTAAATTTCAGTGACAAATTTGCAATAGCATCGATCTTGTTCCTCTTCTGTTGCTTTCTGTTTATGTTTTGCTCTATGTTTCTGTGCATTGCTTCATCTTTGTTGGCTGAAGGTTTAGAACAACTCTAGTCAATGGCCTTCTTGCATAGGATGAATTCAGCTACTAGATCCTGTAAACTCTGTTACTCGTTAAAATCTACTGAGATTTCTACACCCATTCGTTCATACTTACTGCTCTTCATTCATCATCATATCATGTTCTTGTTATGGGGTTTTTTATCAGCTGAAAATGTTAGAAAAGGAGGATCTGAGATACTCTTCATGGTTTCGTGAATTACTGAGATCATTTTAAATATATTGAAGAGTGAAGATTGAAACAATATGTAATTAAATGAACGAACAGAACAAGCTGATACAAAAGGAATTCAAATAAAAATCACACAGCTTATCAGCAAAAAAAAAAAAATTATACATATTGAATGGATTAGGGAATGTAGGATTAAAAAGGCCCGGTTAATTCTATGGTAGAGTGATGTTATATTAAGGCGTAAGTCAATGGGTTCAAATCCTGCAAGGAGATTAAAATTCAATTCAAATTGGAAGGTAAAAAACCAAATTGCTTGTTGATGTTTATTATTCTGAGGATAAGAGAACATAATATTAAAGATGACCATAATTAGGCTTGTCCCTACTCTGCAACATAATTGTGTTTTTTTTAAAAAAAACAAATCATTAATTTAATATTTATTCACATTATATATTTTAAAAAATATATCAATATTTATACTTCCTATAACCTTTATTATCATATTCTTCAAAATCATCTGTATATTTCACTTTATTTCATTTTAGTAAGCCAACACATTCTTGATGTTGAAAACTTGAATTTTATAATATCAGTTGTCAGCAATACTTTCAGGGATAAGGCAGTTCTGTAAAATGTTGAAATTTATAAATATTAAGTAATCGATCGATCAATTTTTAATGCTTGTTCTTTGAGCAGAAAAAATTCTTTCTTGTTTTAAAATATCAATAAGAAATAATAAGTGTGAATTAATTCTGATGGGTGTTAGCACCAATGACCCAATAAGAAATTCAACTTTTAAAAATTTGGCCAATATATCAAAGAGGCTCAAGAGATTAATTTAGCCCAACAAAAGGATCCGTTTGACGGTAAGTTATGAGCAGAAGACAATTGCTAAGCGTTTTTTTCATCTTAACCACCTCAAATACCAATTGAAATTATAATATAGATAAAATTTTATTCATTTGGTGATTTCTTGGGTGATTTTTTGGACTGTTGATAGAAATAACTATAAAAAGACTTTTTTTTTTAGTAGGAGAAAAGAGGATTATCTTTAAAAAAGAATATTTTTCTTTCTCTTTAAGATACTTCTAGAAAGGCGCAAACTCCCATATAAAGTTAATTTTAATTTTCAATTTGCATCTTTTATTTCTCCCTAACAAAATGTGGAACTGACTTGAGTATCGAAGAATATATCGAGGAATTAGTCGCACCAATTATTTGACCGTGTTGTTGTGTTACAAAGAGTTCAGATTTGAGCATACGGAGATCAGACCCGCTTCGTACAGTATTTACATCTTTAATTTGTACAATAACTTGGATTTGAGGATGCAACATTGGCACCATATGTGAGAATCAACTAAAAGTCTGATTAACACACTTTTAGTAATTATAGTATGATAAACATTCGAGCACAAGTCAGTACCCCAATCAGAGATGCTACTTCATGTGGCACTTGCCCTCTTGTGGGCAGTGGGATGGACGATCATTTTGATCCATGTGTACGAGCACTTGCAATGCGGATCGATGACATTTCTAAAACTGTTTAGACTATTTGCTCGCGATTAGACGAGCGGTCAAAAGCGACGCCATCATCGGCCTCTTAGATTGCCACGTCTAGAAGAAGGAATAGGGGAAGAAAACACCCCTCAAAGCAGATTTGTCAACATGACGACCCCGGGATTCAGGTTGCATCGAGTAACAAAGTCTCATTGCGACTTGAAGGTCGCTTAAGTTTTAGAGTTTAGGAGGATAGCCCAAAGAGGTAAAATTCTTAATATTCACAGGAGCCCACCTATCAGGCAGGGCTTTCTCATAGTGAATTCCTTCCAAAGGGTCTGACCGTCCAGCTTCACAGATTGCATAGAACCCATATGAGTTCAGATATTCTCTCAACTAAAAGAGGATGACGATTCCTCCCTAGATGGAGGAGAAAGTTCAAAAGATTTGGCAGTGAATTTTTAAAGAAGACGCTGGAGGAGGAGCTGCTGACCTACACAGATCACCATTTATAATGAAGATCAGGATGAGGCCGCTTCCTCATAAATTTAAAATGCTAAATCTTGATGTTTATGACAAAAGTATTGACCCTATAGGTCATTTGGATCACTTCCGGACACACCTAAGCCTCCGAGGCTTAGATGAAGCGACGATGTGTAAGTGTTTTCCTTTGACACTCAAAGGAGATGTCAGGACTTGGTTTTATGGATTGTCAACAAATTCAATTCGATCATTAAGTGAGTTAGCAGACAACTTCCTCTCCCAATTTACTTTAGTTGGAGGGTAAAGAAGCAACCATGACACCTTACTCGTATGAAGCAAGGATTTAGTGAGAGTTTAAAAGGTTTTTTTATTTCGGTTTATTGCAGAGACTAGGTAGATTCCATAGCTAACGGACGGAGTTAAGCTCACTGCTTTTTTATCTGCTCTAGAAGGAGGTAGCTCTTTTAAGCACATTGTCTACAAGGAGTCTCAGACCTTCAAAGAGGTTGAGAACATAGCTCGAGCATACATAACGGCTGAAGAGGCTAATGAATCAAAAAAGTCTGACTGAGAAATGTGTACCCACTCAAGGGCAGTGGAAGAAAAGAGGAAAAATGGGGACCATCAGGGTCCTCGAGGGCCAAGAAAGCAGTAGAAGTCCAAGTAGGTTGCCCAAAGGGAGTTCAAGCTTTTAAACTTGACTCTTTTGAACGACTCATGCACCAATATCCTGATACAAATTTAGGATAAAAAATTCTTCAAGTGGTTGAAAGTATTGAAGAACCTTGATGAAGGTGACCAATCAAAGTATTGTCAATGCCATTGGTATGGAGATCGCAGTATTGAAGACTATCGGACGCTGCAGAAGGAGATTGAAGAGTTGATTCGGCAAGGCCACCTCAATCGCTTCTTGCAAAGACTTGGACAGATTTCAGGTGGAGCAGATGATGATGAGGCTAGCCAGCCTAGGAACAGAGTGTCAGTTGGGGTCGTGAACATGATATCAATACAACCATCCCGGGATGATACTAAGGAGAATTCCATAATGGTTGCTGCCCACAAGAAACCAAGGATAGAAGTTAGAAAAGAAGTAATTAGTTTTAGTATCGAAGATATAGCTTATGTAATTTTTTGGCATTCTGACCCCTTGGTTGTTATAATACTCGTCTTTGATGGTACTATAGATTACCAGTTGAAACAAGTGTTTATTGATAATGAAAGTTCAAAAATTTATTTTATCTTGATACTTATTTTAAATTGGGATTTAAAAGAAGTCAGATGAAGGCGACTGAAGGACTCATTTATAGACTGGACAATGAGCCAGTACCAGTTTAGGGGGTCGTTCAACTTAAAGTTACTTTGGGGACTTATCTGAGGATTGGTTCTAAGACTTTCTTTCTTGATAGTAGACCTCCCATCGGTCTATAATATCATCCTTAGACATCCTTGTTTGATTGCCTTCAGAGTTGTCACTTCCATTTTACATTTGAAGATAAAATTCCCTATACTATTTGGAATTGGGGAAGTCCTCGAAGATCACATGGCCAAACGGACATGTTATCTATCTTAAGTTACTCAGACACTTCTTCCCCAACTTATCAAAGACCTTAATTTTCGTGAGGAGACAACATTACTGCAAGCTTAGTCTATGGAGTTAACCGACCGAATCTCTTTGGATCTCAGTGATCCCGAAAAATATGTTCAAATAGAAATTTCTCTACCTCAACATTTTCGAGACCAGCTTATCAATTTCCTCCGATAGAATTCGGACGTCTTTGCTTGGACACCAAGTGATATGCTCGGGATAGCAATTGGAGTAACGGTCCATAAATTGGGCCTAAATTCCAATCACAAACCCGTTCAGTAGAAACGAAGAAACTATTCGATTAAGAAACTGATAGCCATTCGTGAGGAGGTAAAGAAATTTCTAGATATTGGGTTCATCAAAGAAGTTCAATATCCAGACTGGCTATCGAATATGGTCATGGCCAAGAACAGTAATAGGAAGTGGAGGATGTGTGTTGATTTTACAGATGTCAACAAGGCATGTCTAAAGGACAACTTTCCACCACTGAGAATTGATTTGCTTATAGACTTAACGTCCAGACATGAGCTTTTGAGTTTTATGGATGCATGTCCAGGTTACAATCAAATTCGGATGAGCTTAGAGGACGAGGAGTACACGTCATTCATAACTGACCAAGGGATATATTGTTATAAAGTTATACCTTTCGGATTGAAGAATATTGGTGCCCCTTACCAATGGCTTGTCAACAAGATGTTGGAGACCCAAATCGGACGAAATGTTGAGGTCTATGTGGACGATATGCTCGTCAAAAGAAAAGCGACCGACGACCATATTCAAGTTCTAGACGAGACATTCAATTCTTTAGAGCACACCAGATGAAGCTCAATCCGACAAAATGTACATTTGGAGTGACCTATGGCAAATTCTTAGGTTACATTATTTCACACTGAGGGATTGAAGCAAATTCTAAAAAGATCAAAGCCATCCTTGATATGAATTCACATCGGACAGTAAAAGAAGTCTAGAAAGTGACCAGAAGGATAACAGCACTTTCTCAATTCATAGCAAAATCAACCAAGAAATATTTACCATTTTTCAAGGCTTTAAGGGAGACTAACATTAACGATTTTCAGTAAATGATCGATTGTAAAGTAGTCTTCAGAGATCTTAAAGGGTATCTCTCAACTCATCCTCTAACTTCTCCTCAAGAAGGTGAGGAGTTATATTTGTATCTCACTGTGTTTGACACAACTTTGAGCTCATTCTTGATTTGACAACAGTACGACAGATTGCGATCTATGTATTATGTTAGCAAAATCCTAGTTGATTCCAAGACCAGATACCCCATGCAGAGAGGATAGCTTTAGCGCTTATATATTCCGCTTGAAAATTGAGACCTTATTTGTAAGCACACAAAATTATAATCCCGACAGACTAGCTTTTAAGTGTAATATTGCAGAAGCCAAATTTGTTAGGATGGCTGGTTAAGTGGGCCATTAAGTTGGGTGAATTTGACATAGAAATTCGTCCGATACTAGCCTTAAAAGCCTAAGTCTTCGCGGATTTCATTGTTAAAATGTCAACCTTAACCCTAGACGCTTCAGACCTTTTTAAAGTTGATGGACCACCCAGCCCTTTGATATGGACTTTGCATGTGGATGGCTCCTCAATAAAAGGTAATTATGGTGTTGTCGTTGTGTTGAGAATACCTGAAGGATCAAAGATTAAATACTCGATGATTCTTGAGTCCCCAGCAACTAACAACGTCACAGAGCATGAAGCACTACTCGCAGGACTTCGATTGGCTAAAAAATGTTCAGTCAAGAACCTAATTGTCTACAACGACTTAAAGTTGATTGTTAACCAAATTCAATGGAATTTGGAAGTAAGCCATCCACAGCTTTTCAAGTATTTGACTTCAGCCTTTGAGAAGGTAAAAATGGTCTACATTCTAAGAGAAGAAAACGAAAAAGATGACTTGTTAGGAAGGGCAGTAGTGTCCGGAGACCATGAACAGTATGCCCGAGGAATGAGTAAGATCTTCAGAAATTCCAGTATAGACAATCCTGAGTCAGAAGTGATGCAGATAGCTAATACCGACAATTGGATAACCCCATATTTGAGGTATCTATCTGATGGGATATTACCTAAAGATTCGAATGAGGCCAAGAAAGTGAAAAGATGGTAGGCTGGTATACTATCATGGACGGCTAGTTATACCGGCGTGAGTTTTTTGCTCCATACCTATGGTGCCTTACACCAGAGGAAATTCATTACACATTCAGAGAAGTACATCTCGATATTTGCGGATCCCATATTGGGCGTAAAAATTTTACTTTTAAGTGGATGAGGTAGGGATATTATTAGCCAATTATGAAGTACAACGCTATGGACTTCGTATGAAATTGTGAAAATTGCCAAGTTTATGGGAACCTTACCTATCAGCCTTACACAGAACTCCGAGTTCTACAATCATCTTGACCATTTACACAATGAAGGCTTGACATCCTCGACTCATTACTGATAGCTTCCGGGCAAATAAAGTTCGTGATTGTCAGAATCGACTATTTCATAAAGTGGGTTAAGGCCACACCACTAGCTCGGATAATCGAGCAGAATGCCACAGAGTTTGTCCGTCAGAACATTATGTGTAGGTTCGGTATTTTAAAATGTATTGTAATTGATAATGGAACCCAATTCACTAGTAAGTAGTTTACCAAGGATTGTACTAACCTAAGGATAAAGTTGGTTTATACGTCAGTTGCATACCCGTAAAGTATCGGACAAGTGAAAGTTACTAACCCACGATACTACATAGATTGAAGACGAAACTAGAGCATGCTGGTGGCTCACGGATGGATGAACTACTATCGGTTTTATGGTTATATAGAACAGCACCAAGAGAACTAACTTGACAAACACTCTTTAGCCTATGCTACGGGATTGAAACAGTTATTCCAATAGAGGTTAGACTGTCTGGCATCCAGGCTGAATGTTTCAACCCAAATAACAATTCACAAAGGTTTCGTGAGTACCTTGATATGCTTGAGAAAGCCCGACGCATGGTAAGATTGCGGACAGTGGCGTATCGTAGAGAATTGCCAGATACTATAATAAGAAGGTGAAAATGCGTCAATTTAAAGTAGAGAACTTAATACTGCGAAGCATTGAGGCCATATGTAAGAATACCGACCGGAACAAGCTTTTTTTCAAATTAGGAAGGACTGTTCCTGGTCTCGGTTATCTTTTGAAATGGGAAGTACAAATTGTGCACCCAAAAAAGTAGACTTGTCCATCAGACATGAAATGTTTTTCACCTCAAAAACTATTATCAATAAAAATATGAGTAGTCAGGTAAAGTTAGTTGTATTATTTGATGTGCTTGTATCATATTTTATTAATAAAATAAATTCTTTTTACTTATTCTCTGTTTTGCATTTATCTGAATGTTTGCATGCCATTTTATAAAATAACATGACCTAGGCTATTCTAAGTCAAGTGAAATAATTCATTTTCACTTGTTCCTAGAGCTGGCCTCAATCAATTAGCAAAACTTGGTAAAGCTAAGCGACTCATTCGAAATAAGACCCTAAAACTTGGTAAGGGTACCAAGCAACTTATAAGAGGTTGAATCTTGGTCAATCATGGTATGAATATAGAGACATTAGAGGTAGCATTATCAATCAATCATGGTCAATGGGTTCGGAAATTTCACTCATAAAGGATAGAATGTTCTTCTGATGTGTCCAAAAAGGAACCTAACCTATGAGCAATCCAAATAGAGAGAAAGATTGAATTAAAGAATGAATTTTATTCATACAATGAATATATAGTTAAAACAAAATTTATTTAAGTCCCGAAAGATCCTGACTAAGAAGGATCAAGAATTTCATCCTTTTCCGGGTGGCCAATCAGGTCTGCTTTGCATTGGTCACTGGCATTCCTCGGATGAAACAGAGAAAGGGAAAACTTTTGAATTAATATATGTATTATGTATCGGCAGAGTCCAATGTCATCCCAATACTTTCGCTCTAAATGAAGATTCCTATTCCGAAGGAAGGCATGCTGCTGCTGCTGGACCTTCAGCATGCCTTTAAGCGAAGAAATCTTATTGTTGGCCTCAGTAAATTCACGCTCTAGACGATTAGCACACACTTCTGAAATTTGGAAGGTGTTCAAATCTACGCAAAATTGGGCGACCTCATCAATAATTAGAGTAAATCGGCTGGCCAACTAATGCAGGTGCAAGAAAAAAGTCAATTAGTAAAGCATTGTTCAAAGTGAAAGAACCAAAAGTACTAAGGAAAAATACCTTAGAAAAAGGGAAAGCTCCTTGATAAGCCTTCCTTTGTTTAGGCTTCAAACTCCAAGTGCCCCGTCATCTGAACTACGTCCATCTCAGCAGCCACCTCCTCGGCCTTAGAAGCCTCTACAACGGCCTCGGATTCAGGAGCTTCTACCATGACCTTGGATGCAAGAGCTGCGTTATGGATATATGAAACTGAGGGCTCAGCTATTTCAAAATGCTCCTCGACTTCAATTTCCATTTGAGCCTCATATGAAGCCTCTAAGATCCCTATATTGTCCTCGGCCATGGCCTTTTGAAGGGCTTCGGACAAAATATCCTTTTCTTCAAATATTTAGACTGCTAGATAAGGGAGCTCAGAATTGTGCACCTCAGTTGCCCTTATTGCTTCCCGGCCTCAACATTCTTGGCTGGAACTTCTGCTACCTCATCGATCGGATTTTCAGCAATCAAATATGAGATTTCTCAAGAAAAGGTAGTCAAAAGGTTGACAATGGGCTCCTCAAAAGATGAAAGGACTATGAGTGGCCCCACATCTACATCCTTGATTGGAAGAGGATAAGCAACAAGCTCACTAAGTGTTGAAGGTCCGATCACCTCAACATCTTGGACTAACACCGTTTCAAATTATCTTTTCCTCTTCACTAATCGGCCAATGACGGCTTCATTGTTATCATCAGAGGAGGTCTCAGCTATGGTCTCTGGTTGCTTAAAAGTCTCAGTCCGACGGCTTTTTCCTATCTTGTTGGACGACTCGCCAATCTTCAATGGATTTTGTTTTCTCTTCAACTTTTTTTTCTTAGCCAAAGAAGTAGTAGGAACTTCTGAACTTTCAGGTTAGGGTTCCCACTTTGCCTTTTCAAAGGCTTCAATTTTTAACTATCGGTTCTTCTTATTCTCATTAAATGAACCAAGGTTGACCTGAACCAAGTTGGTGAATTTCTTCACCGCTTCTTTCTCTTGCTTCATTGCATCAGCACAAAAACCTGATACTACATTCATCCATTTATCTGATATCCCCCATTCAAGAGGAATAGTAAAAAAAAATACCTTTTTTTTCATCTGTTGGTGGAATCAGGGTTTCCTTCACTTATATCAAATTTGGGGTGAGGGAAAATAACGATCAAATCTTACACTTTGGTAAATCTCAAAATAACTTTTACAGTCACCCTATCCAAAATTTGGCCTTAACAACGCGCAAAAACATAAAGAGAAATCAAGTATTTCACTGCATTGGGTTGCAATCTAGCTACTGGAACTTACAAGGCCTTCATAATCTGGTAAAAGCTCCAGCACCACGGGATAACGAAGACCTCCTTTTAGATGGGGTTTGTACACAGTATCAAACCCATCCGGAGGGGTGCATGCCCTATCGTTTGCACCAGGCAACAAAAATGCGGTCGTGCTCGAAATTCTATACTTAGCACAAATGGCTTCAATTTCTTCATGAGAAAGAGTTAATTGGATATCCTTCACTCCATGAGCCATCGCAAGATAATCTGGAGAGGAAGTTGGTACGTTCGAAGGAGAAGGATACAACAATAAAAATTAATCCCAGCAAATATAAGGGACTAATTTTAAATAGGTGAAAAATTTAAAAGAAGCGCCTCATCATGGACAGGGAACGTATTAGCCCCTCACAGGTCGTAGAATAATAATGGCTATTGCATTTTCAAGACAATGTCAATCGCATTTAATGCCTCAACTGGCGGCGCATGCCAGCATCTCAGATTTGAAGAGTGTCATCGGACAATTTTCCTCAGTCGTTGGACTAGAGTCATGCCCTTGAACAAATTTTAGTCAAGTTGCTGGATTCAAGTAATGTCCTCGAACTAGAACTATGTCCTCAAATAGTTGAGAGTTTACCTTTGAAAAAGAAAGCATGACATCGGACAATTGCTGTTAGCTCTCGAACACAGATCATGCCCTTGGACAAAAATATCACTACTCAGAGTGAGAGCGAAGGTCTAGGCAAGAACTTTCCTTTGGAATTCATCACAAAAGGCTGAGTTTCAGACCTCGTGGTATGGAGGGCTAGTGATGAGTGTTGGCACCGTCCACTTCTAAAAGTTTTGCTCATATATTAAAGAGGTTCAAGAGTCCGATTTGGCCCAATAAAAGGACCCGTCTAACGGTAAGTTATGAGCAGAAGACAACTGCCAAGCGATTTTTCTCTCTCATCTCAATGGCCTCGAGCACCAATTAAAACCATGATAAGGATAGAATTCCATACATTCAACGGTTTCTTAGGCGATTTCCTAGACGGTTGACAGAAATAATTATAAAAAGACCCTCTTTTCAATATGAGAAAAGAGGACTTTCTCGAAAAAAAAAAAGTATCTCTTTCTCTCTAAGATGCTTATAAAAAGGCGCAGGCTTCCATATAAAGTTAATTTTAATTTTCAATTTATATTATTTCTCTCTAACAAAAATCAAGTACTGACTTGAGCATCAAATGATATGTCGAAAAATTAATCCCGTCAATCCTTTCGACAGTATTGTATTCTGCGATTGATTCGAAAGATACAAAAAAATCATTATTCTTTATACAAACATTTAGATTCCTAATTTGGACAACAATTCGAATCTGTGGACGCAATGTATAGTTTTATATTTTATTTAAATATTGAACATAAAAGTAAATTATTTGGAAAAAGTATTTATAAAAGATTAATTCTAAGAAAAAATATTCTACAACTCTAATTTTTAAAAATAAAAAATTACTCCTTGAAATATTTTTTATACTTTATATTTTACGAATTTTATTGTGAATTTATTAATTTAGATAAACATAAATTTAGTTTTGAAAAATCAAATCAAATAAATGTTAGGTAATTTGATTGGTTAAAATGTATTTCTATGTTTGAGGCATATTATATCCCGCCGCGTTAGGTTTATTTGCGCCACGTACTTGGGCCAAGACCCAAATATAAAATTCCAGGTGTTTCTTACCTCAATGAGCTAGAGAAGACGTATCAAATTCCAATTGGGCCGCACGAGATCGGCCCAATGGGCTAAAAGAGTTCAACCCTGTTCCCTTTGCATCTATCTTATTATTTTTTTAATTAAAAAAATCTTTTGAGTAAATAAATATTCTTTCCAATCATGCAATGGCGATATCAATAAATGCATACGATGACGCAGCCACATGATCCTGCTTGTCCCTAAGGAGAAGCGGGATTTGTTTTTCCATCTTTTATCATTGGATGAAAATCCAACGGTGAAAGTTTAAAAAATAAAAATATATTATGTATAGTTATTTTTAAATTTTTTTAAAAAATATTAATATTTAATAAATATTAAATTAAATATTATAAATATTTTTAATAAAAATATTTATTTAAATATTATTATATAAATTTTAAATTTTCACCGTTGGATTAAAAACAATCCAACGGTAAAAATAAGAAAAGTAAATCCTGTTTTTTCTAAGGAGAAGCAAGATCCCCTAATCCCATGATCCTGCTCCTGACAAAAAGATTTTATTTCCTTTCTTGCAAGGCCTATAATAAATTAAATGTCAAATCAAAATTAAAAAATTAAAAAAATTATATAATATATTATAAAATTCAAATATATATGGATACCGCGTCTTAATAACTAAGCTAAATCAAACAAATGTTTTAATAATACCATTATCATATAACATTATCATACTCCAGATATTATATAATTATTTTTAAAAAAATATTAAACATGTTAGAGAGGAGCAAGGCACTATTATAGACAGGGTGTTCTTTATATTCTTGTTCTTTAAACAAATTCACAATAATTATATATTTTTTAGTATTTTTTTAACAAACCAAAATTACGAACAAATACCAGACATCATGCTCGATTGATTTATATAGAGCCGGTCTGCCATTCTTAGATTGAAATAAATGAAAAGGCATTCAATTTTTGTTGGTATTTCAGCTGCGGCTTTCGCACTTCTCAAGTGCCCTTGGTGCTGCAATTGGCCAATGCAAAATATGTAAATAAACAGCCATTTCATGAGATCTGACATGCGGTTCTTATGATGAATGATGCAATTATTACAGAAAGAGAATGATTCGAAATTTCTTGAGATGGATACTCACTCACCTGGTCCAATGGCCTCAGATCCTTTCATGATTCGTAAGCGTTTGCATGAGTCAACAAACATCCTGAAGATCCCAATGGAAGGAATATTAATTATGTACTTACCCCATAAAAATGGAGGTTACAGATTTATTATTAACGAAGAAGACGAGGAGGAGGATCGGAGTTAAAGGCTTGCTTACTCCCATGGCACATCTCCCGCAAGCATCCAGTCTCCATCCTTGTCTTCATAAGTGGGAACGTATTCAGAACTGTCCAGAAGATCAATCAGCTTGCTTTCGCTCATGTAATCCTTCATCCCTTGAGATCCGCAATTGCCTGTAATTGTTTTTCCATTTTGTTTTTAATACTTGCTACAGCATAAGATCCGACACGGAGAAATTTAAGAGTTTATGAATATCAATAGTCTCAGAGGGGTTAAATAATGAGAATAATTTACCAATGCTGAAAGAGCTAAACATTTTGCCCAAGGCATCACAAAGCTCCTGGTAATTTTTGTACAACTTCAAGTCCACCTTTCTCAGGTATGGCGCACCGTCCATGCTGACTTTTACAAAAGTTGCGCTGCCGCTGCTGCCACCAGTCGCTGCCTTTTCTGCATCATCAGTGCTGTTTTTCTGAGTGGCCATTGTGTTCTTTCGAAATGATCGGACGGGTGGCCAGCCCACCACTTGTGCCCTGGAAAATCACGTTCCAAAGTACATTGGAATTCACTATGTTGTCACATTAGCTAAACAAAAATGGTTCATGCTTGAAGAATGAGAGAAGGATATGCTTCAAAACGAAAGATTATAGAAATGGACCAGTGATTAAAAATTATCCTAACAATCTTTTTTAAATTAAAAATTTTAACAAAAAATTAATTTACCAATTAAGTGGCACCTACACATTACTGTAATTATATATATTAATTGATTTTTTAAAGGCGTGACATTAAAAACGGTAAAAATTATGGTTTAAAAATACATATAGTAACATTTGTTTTGAAGTGCTTCTAAATTTTTTTTTCATAATTAGTATTTCTTTTACCTAAACTAAGAAAAAAAAAAAAAAGCAACTTACTGAACTCACAAGAATAATTGTTTTACTTTATAAAGATTACGGCTCCCGTGTAGCTATGCGCTGAAGCCCTGCAATGTCATAGGAACCGTTCGATCTAAAATTAAATGGCCCATATTTAACTTTAAAAGAAATTAATAAAATATATAATTGTTGTTTTTTAAATTTTTTTGTAATATAAATATTTAGATATTTTAATATTAAAAATAAAATCCAATTTCATATTTCCTTATTAAAATAAAATCTTGACTGTTAGAGCATCTTCAATCTGACAGGCCACAATATCTTGGAGGAGGTCCTATGTGCTGTTCTTCTGGCGCTTCCATTTGAAGGTTTCGATTAGTACTCATGAGTCACCGGAAACGCACCAGGTTCAAAATTTTCAGCAAATCACTTAAACGTTTGTTTTGGGGGAAAAAAAAAAAAGACGTAATAATAATAATTAAGGATAATAGTTGAATCAGTTGGGCGTAAATTGTTCTTTTTTGAGAATTGCAACTATCACTGAACATTACAAGGCTAAAACTTTAGCCACCACTGCACAACAAGAATGATTATTTCCACTTTAATTTAAAATTTTATATCAACATAAAATATTATTTCTCCACAATTTACTATAAATATTTTAAAATATTTTTTATTATATCTAATTTATCCATCTATTATGATATAGAACTCTAATATATATAAATTGATATAACTATTAAAATATTCCAACTCCAAATTATGACCTAGGCCATCCTCTATATATATATATATATATATATATATTGATAGTTAAAGTCAGAAACGGGCTATACCTATCCAATATTGACTCAATTGGATAAGAGATTTAAATGCTTATAGTACAACAGAAGATATCATAGAACTCATTGGACAATACATTCAAACAGATAAATCAAAGGATAAAGATTAAACAGTTAAATATTAAAGAACCATAATGAATTACTTAATGGACTAATATAAAAGAATGGCTGAAACGATACTATACTTAGAAGCCAGGTAGTCCTATTATTAAATATGGGCAATCGTTACACATTACCAGTAATGCTACCCACCACTGATCTGAAGTATTATCATGCACATGCATTGATCTTAAGTGTTAATTAGTTAAATGATACATCTAGTTATAAATAAGATCTCTCTCTAACGAATGAGAAAAAGAAAAAAAAAAGCTACTCAATCAGTCGAATATACAAAATGAGTATAGCTTTTCAAATATATACTTATTTCCCTCCTCTTTCATTTCCTACATCTTTTTTTTCAATATCTTTCCAAATATATTAGAAAGATCACTAATTTAAATATCAGAGGATATATTTGGGAGTGAATCATATATATCTTTTATCTTTAATTTATTTTGTTATATTGTGTAAGATTCTGATTCATAGTTACGAATATTAGACCCATTTGTATTGAAATATTTGAGTAAAATAGTCAACTTTATAATTTATATGATAATTTAGATTCCCAATGTGTGTATATATATATATATATAATTTTGCCGTAGTGGGGCAAGGTTTACGAGACATCTTTTGACTTTTTGCCCTATTTGTTCGTTGTGAAAGAGAAAGATTCTATATGTTCTGTTGTCTGGATTTTTGCGTCTACGGGCCGTCGGATTTTGCCTTATTTGTTATAACGTGGGCCGGCCCGATTTTAAAATTGATCGGACGGCCCACGCTTGTTCGCCGTTTTATAATCTCGGCCGTCCGATTTTAAATTTAATCGGACGGGCGGCGATTAAATCTTGCCTGGCAAGATCTTGGCCCTCCATTCCAGTCAAATCCACTGCCCAAAATTTAGTGAACAAAGAACCTAATATTTTGAACTGAAACAAAAAAACGACCGCCATTTTCACTTTCTCTTCTGCTCTTTCGAATCGAGAAACGCCGTCTCTCTCGAAGCTTCATCTGCTCTCCCCTCTTCTCTCCACTCTCTCATCTGCTCTCGACTAACCCTAATATTATGAACTGAAACAATAAACGACCGCCATTTTCATTTTCTGTTCTCCTCTCCTCTGCACAGTAGCCCTAATTTGAATCGAGAAACGCCACTCTCTCATCTGCTCTCGACTCTCTCTTCTCCTCCACTCAATGAGATTCAATCTGTTCATTAGGCTGTTTCTCTTCATTCTCTTGATCGATTGATCGAAAACCCTAGAAATTTGGTTTTGTGATATTTTGAACACGAACGCGTAAATCGAAGATTTCGTTTTGCCGGTTTTTGGTGAATTATTCTGAACACGGCTTCGGTTTCGGTTTTGATTCTCACTCTTACGTGGTATGTCTTTATTTCTCCTCAAATTGCAGTGTGATTATGAAAAACTTGTGTAAAAAAAAAAAAGAAAATAAAAAATCCGGAAAAAATAGCTTGGTACTCTGTCATGGCGAGAAAATTTGTTAATGAAGGATTTGTAAAATTTGGGATTAATTTGTTGTGTGCATACGAGATGTGGTATAGGGCCAGTTTTGTGGGTATATATATATATATTTATTGTGTACGGTGTGTGTATATATGTATACCTATACGTATACATACATATATATATAACAGCGGCAGCAGATCTTCTTTGTGTGTGTGTGGCGAAACGTGGATATGCGGCGTGCGTGTGCTGCTGCGCGTAGGGTGTGTTGGTGGTGGTTGTGAACGGTGTGCCTGTGTATGTGTGTGCTCTGTGTATGTGTGTGGGTGTGTTGGCGGTGAGTGTGTGTGTCTTCTTTGTGTGTTCGGGAGTGTGTGCGGGGAGGATATTGCTGCTGTGGTAGTGTGTGAGGCGGGGTGTGTAATCGTGTGTGTATAGTGTGTGGCTTGTGTGTGGGGGTGTGTTCTTTGTGTGTGGGTGTGAGAAGTGTGTGTGTTGGTGTGTGACCGTGTGTGTATAGTGTGTGAGGGCATGTAGCCGTGTGTGGCTTGTGTGTGGGGGTGTGTTGCTGTGTGTGGGTGTGTGAGAAGAAGTGTGTGTGTGTTGGTGTGTGGGGGTGTGTTGCTGTGTGTGGGTGTGTGAGAAGAAGTGTGTGTGTTGGTGTGTGACGGTGTGTGTATAGTGTGTGAGGGCATGTAGCCATGTGTGGGGGTGTGTTCTTTGTGTGTGGGGTGTGAGAAGAAGTGTGTATCGGTGTCGGTAAAAGTACGTGTGAGTAAAAAATTAAAGACCATTTGAATTAGAAAAAAAAATTATAAAATTTTAATTATAGTTAAAAATTTCAGAAAAAAGAATGCCAAATCATGGTTATGTATGCGGTGCATTTCAATTAACTCTTCATGAATTGTTTTTATTTTATTTGTTTTTCTAATTGTTCTCATTAGACGTTCTGTGTTGTCTCATCTTACTGTTGTTGTTGAATGTTTAAAAACTGAATTTTTTACTGAGATCATGGATAATTACATACCATTAGTTGGCATGGTTGTGATATGGATGATGCATGAGAATTTTGGAAGAATTACGGAAAAATAATGGGTTTTATTTGTCACGGAAAAATTCTATTAGAAAGTCAAAGATTGATGATATTGAAATTTATAGAAAGTTCACTTGTGCAAAAAAGAAGGCAAGAAAAGAGTAAATAAAAATAGCAGGGGAAAATACACTAGAGAGGTGGGAAACTCGATGTGGATGTGAGGCGATACTAGAGGTGGTGCTTATTAGAGAGAAAATGAAAGTCGTTGTTAAAACCTTTGTGTCGGAACACAATCATGAACTTGAACCACCTCAAACAAGACATTTTTGAGATCACAAAGGAAGTATCGGCCGCACAAGGACAACTTATTGAGATGGCTCATGATCTTTGGATTAAGGCCAAGTGAGACATTTGAGCTCACGGTGATAGAGGCGGGTGGTAGTGGGTTGGTTGGCTATACACGAGAAGACCAAAAGTCATACCTTCGTGCCGAGCGGCAAAGAATGCAACATGGTGAGGCGGGAGCTATTCTAATGTACTTTGAAACAAAAAATGAAAAATTAAGATTTTTCTATGATCTTGATTTGGATGACTATATTACTAATATTTTTTTGGGTGATGCGGAGATGATATTAGACTACCAATATTTTGGAGATGTAGTCACATTTGATACCACTTACGGGACGAATAAGGGTTTGAGGCCCTTTGGTACTTTTAGTGGGTTTAACCACCATAGGCGGATGGTGGTGTTTGGTGCTTCGTTATTATATGATCAGTAGATTCTTTTGCATGGTTATTTGAGACGTTCCTACGTTGTCATGGTGGCAAGGCTCCGATCACCATCTTCACTGATCAAGATGCCGCTATGGCTAAAGCTCTTAGGCTGGTGATGAGTAGTACCTGTCATGGGTTGTGCACATGGCATATTATGCAAAATGCTACTAAACATCTAGCTTCCCGGTCGATTTGTTAGATATATTCAAATCGTGCATGTTTTCTATAATTGATGAGTTCGAGTTTGAAAATGTGTGGGCTTGTATGATGTCTAATGAAGGAGAGTCTCTTGGGTTTGGGACGGGATATATGTGCGGCGTCATCAATGGGCATATTGCTATATGAGGAAAACCTTTTCATTTGAGTATTAGAAGTACACAACTCTCTGAAAGCACAGCAATGATTTAAAAGCCCATTTGAAATATAATATCAATTTGAAAGATTTTTTTCATCATTTTGAAAAGTTGTGAAGAAGAAGCGTGAAAAGAATTATTTGCAGATTATGAATCTAGGCAAAAGTTCCCAAACTTGATCATGTGAAATCTCCATTGATGACAGGTTGGCAAAGTTATATCGCCAACTATATTTAAGATGATCATGAGTTGGTTGAGGCATCGGGTTGGCGTATTGTATCACGACAAGACCCCGAATATGTCGTGGCATCCCATGATGATCCAAGGCTTTCAGTGAGGGTTATTTTTGAGCCTGAGGCTGAGGTGATTGAATGTGAATGTCGGATGATGCAGACTAATGGAATCATTTGTGCACATATTTTTAAGGTTTTTATTGTCCATGATTTGACTGTTATACCGGAAAAGTGTATACTTCATAGGTGGACAAAAAAGGCAAGATCTTATACACCTACTTCTTGTTCCGAGCATGCAATAGATGATGATGCCTGACGTGGTCCGGAAGGATGGCGTCCGGGGGTTATGAGGAGCTCCTTGTTGGTTGCAGAGTTTTCCGGGGCAAGGAAAAAGTACAGGGCAGTGTTACCAGTTGGAGGAGGTGGTGCGTCAAGACTTACATGTTGACAGAGACAGCAAATGTAGATGTTCCATTAGAAATTGCCGATGGTAGTGTAAAAGGTGTAAAAAATCGTGATGGACGAAAGACTAACCAAACGACCTAAAAGTTGTTTAGAAAGACGGAAAGGCAAGAAAAAGAAAAGGTTGGTGTATTTACATTTAGAAAATTTTTCAAATAATATTTATTAGATTTATGAAATTAGTGTTTTTTTTCTTAGGTAGCAGTCGGTGCTCCTAATTTGTTGTCGGAAAGCCAACATCGGCCCGGTTGTACAACTATCGACTATTACTATCAATCATCTCGATCGATGTCGGATCATCAATATCAACGTTCGAATGAGTTACATGCGGTTGCTACGGGTGCCTCTTCTTGGATCATGTTAAGTTTGGTTGCTTTTTTATATATATGTTTCATATTATTAGTGTTAATTTATTTTATCTTGTTGTAGGGAACAATACATGAGTGTATCCCAAAATCCGATATATGGAACAAGAAGATTGAGATAGAGATCAAGAAGTTGGAGAAACCGAATCTCCGCGGCTAGGGGAGCTTCATGCTTTGGGATCCCCTTTTTAGTGATGGTACATTATATATTGGATGTTCAAATTTCTTTTGAGGGTAAGTTTCATTGTGTACCTAATAAGATATTTCATATGTGTACTTTGGGAAGATGTTTGTACTTTTAGGTGGATACTAGAATGTCATGCCTGCAAGAAAATTAGTGCTGAAATTGGACCAATGTTACGCCCAAAGTGTGGGAACGGTGGCAAAGGAAAGTGGCATCCTTTGTTGGTGAGAATGGAATTGTACTTGCGGCTCATCAACCTCGCATTACCTTGGGAGGGACAAGGGTGAATCCTTTTACCCTTCTTTTTTTCACGATGTTCTCCTTCGCATAGTTCTTATGAAGCTGTTCATAAGAATTTCATAGCCTTTCATGTCGGAATTTGTACACTTTGCCATTATCATAATATAACCAAGTGATGTGGAGCTACAATTTGTACAATGCAATGCAAAACCGGGTTTATCAAAATCTGCAGCTTATTGATTTGTTGTCCGAGTGGCGGTATTCATCTTTAAACCTGTGACTTCTCTTTTAGTTTTTGTTGTTTGTTGATATCTTGCCACGATCGGGATTTCTCGGCTCATTTTGTGCGACTTTG
The DNA here is from genome assembly GCA_033239525.1 of Nepenthes gracilis. Lineage (NCBI taxonomy): Eukaryota > Viridiplantae > Streptophyta > Magnoliopsida > Caryophyllales > Nepenthaceae > Nepenthes > Nepenthes gracilis. Next base: position 25,560,722 of record BSYO01000001.1, read on the forward strand.
ACCTTATGGTTTTCGATTTCGTAGGATAAGAGGATCCAAGATGTCTTGGGACAATATCAGAGAGATTTTATGGGTGACATTTCTACAGTGGGAATCTAGGTAAGCTATAGACTATAGAATTATGGATTTCAAGGAACAAGGTGATTGTAAATTTCTTGAAATGCTCTTTTAAGAGCAATTTTATGGAAGTTATCTTGATAGGGGCAAGATACTGGACGTTATGGTTCATTTCTACCCGCATATAGTCTCCTTATACTTCGTCTCATTCAGTGACCCTGAGCTACTTCAATTCAAGATCTTCTAATAATTTGATGCCGGAGGTATGCTTTTGCCAAAAATAGTCTGGTGTCATTGTGCAATGTGGCAACCATGCATTTCCTTTTCTTCCCTGGTTTTAGTGGAACTCTTTGTGATTTAAGATTGTACAGGTTGTGATCCTCTTATCCCACGATCTTGCAGTTTGCATTGCTGAATGTGAGAGCTACTTTTATCCTTTTGTGGATAAACTGCTGTGTAGCAAAATATGCCACTGGGTATGTCTCATGTTATTCATTGTTTGCTGAATTATAGAGAGAAGTGGACATATTCCTTGATAATTGATTTTCATTTTCTACCTGCTCATGGTATTGATTTTTCCTGTGTTGCTGCTGATATGTTCTCTATGATTGTAATAGTGATTATAACAAATTATGATAAATGATCACAAGTATGCTTTTCTGGAGGTACCCAATTAAAAACATGGGAAAACCTTGTTGAGGCTCTCCTCACCCCTTCCCAAATAAATAAGATTTTGAAATGCCTTTATGAGATTGTATTAGGCTGGTCCCAAATTTTATTCTACATGCTCATTCTAAGGTTTGGACCTGCATTCACAGACAAGGGAGCATCAGAAAAAGGCAATGGACATGGTCTTGTGAATCAAGCAACAGAATTCAAAGAAGCAGAAGTAAATCTTTATTATTTCTTGCTAGCACATGATCTTTGTGTTGCATGCCCCAATCTGTCTTCGTTTTTGTGTTTCATTTTGTTTTTGTTACGATCCATTGTTTAGGACTTCAAATGATCGTTCTTGATTGAAGATGGAAACAAGTCCGAAATTCCAGTTTTGAGGGACATGAAAATAAGCGGTAAACCACTGGTGGAATGAGGAGGCATTTTATTAAGTGGTTTCATAGATATCTTGGACGAGAATTCTTGGTACTTGGATCTAGTGACATGCCAAAGCATTTGATGTCCCTTCCTTTTCTTTGGTTGGTCTCGTCGATAAAGCCATTTCGGTTAAGTTATTTCTTTACTTGATTAAGTTGCTATGCTTATGGTTTTTGCATTTGAAAATTTTAAGGATTGTTTAGTCGGCATTCTTTGTAGCTTTATGCGGGAGTTTGCTCTCTGACATGAGGCTTTTGCGGCATATGATAAATTAACCAACTACAATTGAATCTGGAACCCATGCACAGCACTCAAATTTGATTAAGGGATCTTGGTTTGCTCTCTTTGGAACCTTTCTTTTATATTACATTTAAGCACCTTGCTCTATATATACAAATATTACCAAGAACTGCTTGATGATCGGTGCCTGCTTCTGCAGCAAAGAGGGTTTGGGGACAACTCTTTATATAGAGAGGGCAACAGCAAAGGTCCTACATGTTTTGAGTTTGCACTTGCTATGATGTTGTGAATATGCACTTAACACTGTCAACTCTTCTTTTGTAACATGCAAACTTGCTAGTGTGAGAATATCTATACAAATTGGCTCCATCTTTCAGTTCTTGTTCTTCAATTTTCTTTATTCTTTTGCGATTATTTTTTCCCCCTACTGATTCAGTTTTCTTTCTAAATCATGTTCATTGTGTGCCACTTAACACTGGCCCTTTGACACACGAAGATAGTGAGGCACTTCACGCACGGTCTGGTGGAAAGCTGAAAGTCGGCGGTGCGGAAGAACTTTCTCGCAAGGTCGACAGCCTAAACATCACCGACGAGGTAAAGCCTAAAGAAAAGGAGGAAGTTGGGAATGCCTGAAGAGACAAAGTTATTATATTGTGGTCTTCATATTTTGCATAAAACATAGGAATTAGACAACGATGCTTTCTTTTGTAATACCGTGGCATTTTCTCATCTTCGTTCGGACATTATGTATAGATGAAGATGATAGAAGAAAATGTTCATATCTGTAGACAGATGCCCTCCATGGCTAGGCAATTGAAAGTTCAAAATGGTTTGGGGATGGATTTGAAGGTGTGGGATTAAGCCGAGCTAAGCGGCGGCAGGAGTCTCAAAAGAGTGATAAACCTATACTCCAGGAGGTTTGGGCTATGCTTTTGGGGATTGGTCCTGCCTTGAAAGCTCTTGCTTCGATGAGCAGGTAAATGGTGTAGTCATCTGTAGACGTTGAATGAACTTGTATATGAGCTATCACTTCTTTACGATGTCTAGATATCTGAGTTAGAATGTTAATGTTTTTTCATTTTGGAATTTGTCGGCCAAAATATGACTCAGCGATTTAGGTCAATGTTAGAGAATGGTATTGACTTGAGCACTGTTGATGTGAGCTACGTCAGCAGCCGATCATGGTGCGCTGTGGACTGCCTAGTGTATTCCTAATGACAAGATATTTGATTTCTTGATGATTTTAGTGTCTGCATGTGACTGATGCTCTCAATGTCCTTTCCTCAGGTATTTCCTCAATTTGTTTGGACTAAGGGGTTTATTTAGCCTAATTCTTGGGAAGAAAATGGTGGGTAAATGTGTGACAAGGTCCTTATTCATGTATTGTTTGAAGACATTGGCAAAAACTAAAATCATTTTTTTCCAGCCATGGATGATACACAGCGAATGATGCAGATGGGTGGATTTGGGATGGATCCAACAAGGGTATAATCTCAACATGTTGCCATCAACATTCCAGGATAAGATGAAAGAACAGGTGATGGTTCGGGTGGCAGTTGCAAGTAATGTACTAAATGCTCTGTTCTTGTTGCTGTTCTTGAGAAAAGGCACTCATCAGATCAAAGTAAACTGATCTTTCTTCAGTGCTCCAAATTCTAATCAGAGATTTAGAATATGGCTACGGAGGAAACTATCGAAAAGATCGTTCAATGTCACTAATGACTATTCGAGGCTAGTTGAAATAGCCAGATTGGATTGCGGTGGAATCTTTTTAAATTTTAGTGTAAATACTTCTCATGGATGCTTCAATGTAATATACAACTAGTGATCAAAAATTACTTTAATGTATATTGTTACAATCAGATATCAATATATATGATGATTTATTTTTTATCAAAAATATGATTATTATAATTTTTGCTGGCAGTAAGAATGATGATCAATGTACCTTATTTTTAACAATGTATATTGTTAAAATGGTAGCAGGAACTCAATAAGCATTATAATACCATCACTATTTAGAGTTGAGTATAGATTGTGATGGATATTGAATAATTAAATATCCAAATTTAATTTTGCTTTAAAAAAAATATATGATTAATTTTGCTTTAACTGTTGTTACATGACAATATTCACATTATTTATTTTTATTGTTTGTTTTCCTCATTCATTTATTACTTATATATTTATATTTATAACATTATGAATATTCAAGCGTCACCAACGGTTGCACGAGAAGGGTAGCGACCTTCGTCGTTGGAGGAGGATGTTGTCGGCGTCATCACGGAGGTGGCAATCGCTATGGCTAGCGTCGTTGTCCATATTTTAACATTAATATAATCATTATTTATTTTAAATTAGTATACAATTATTGGACATATAATCCTACTTATACGTTAGGAAAGGAAATTAAACTAACTTTTAATTAATTGCAGGCACAGATTGGTTATTCCTTGACTAGATTTTAAAAATATTAATTTTTAAAGAAATTCAGTTGATCACTGAACAATATTTGACTTATTAAAGGAATTTTTGTTTAATTTACTTGCTAAAATCTCCTGGTAAGTATAAAATCATATGCCTAGTACCCTTCCACTGCAGTCCCACTATTAGCTTCATCAGAGTGCCCATTTATGAAGGGATGTCATCAAAGCAATCTAATCTCTCTTTAGTGCCCCATATTCTAATTAGAGTGCCATTTGATTTATTTTTAATCAAAAATATGATTATTACAACCTTTGCTGGCAGTAGGAATGATCATCAATGTCTTTATCTTCAACAAATGATGTATATTGTTAAATTGGCAAGTGTATCGAAAGATGTAGGGATTTATTGTTCACATGGACAGAGAAAGTCCAAACAAATCGCATGTGATAAGACACCCCAAAATCCCGGCTACCAATTCCAATTTCATTGAAACAAATTAGATTTTAGGATAATAAGCCAATGTGAACTAATTCATGTTAAATAAATTATATGCAGCCAAGAACTTATCCATCCCAGCCACTTTGATTACACCACACTGTTTATATATTTAATTATATACACATTTATATCAAAATTATTAAAAATAGTTATATATTATATCATATTTTTATTTTCTCTCTCCATTGTTTCTCCCCACACCAAAAATAATGATTTTAATGTGAATAAATATACAATTAAATATTATTACTCGTATATATCTATATAAAAATAATTATTATTAATAAAAATATTTATTCCCTGTAATTATTACTAATCAAATACCACAAAAGAAACTATTTCAAATGACATATAATTGACAATCTCACCAACCTCAGATACCTACCAATTATCATAATTATAATTATCATGTATTTTTTGTCACACTTCAAACTTTACTATTATTTATTTTAAGTCTGTTATTATTATTATTATTTAGGTTATCACATTGCTTAGCATATTCTGCTCAACCAAAGGTCGCTGAGTGTCCACCCGCCTAAGAGCGGAGAAGGCAAAGCTTTTGGCTGTTCAATCCATGCACTCAATTACTAACAATTGCATTCTCATGTGCCCAAATTGCCTGCACGGCTTTTCCTCTTAAACCCTCCAAACTAAAAATATTTAAATAAGACACGTTGAAAAGAAAAACCAAAAACAAACTTGATTTACTCGTTCTGTTGCAACCGTCTCATCAACTAGAAGCACAAAACTAAAAAAAAAAAAGATCATCCATTGTATAAAACTCCCGCTCCGTGCAGGATTAGAGAAAATTTAGGCTAATTTTGAATGTATTATATGCAGCCTTATATCTCATTATGCAAGAGGCCGTTTTAATGACTCAAACTTATGAACTTCAAATCAAACGGCAACAACTCTGCCGTTATAAACTTCAGATCAAGCTGCGCCTTCTAGCATTCACTGAAGCAGTTATAAACGACAAATTGTCGAAAGTGTAGAGGTAGAATGCACTCATGTTGAGGAGTTATGAGCATGTCAAGCTATTTGGGTCATTAACCAGGTACATTACGAAGCTCATTGCTTGTTCATCCGGACATCACATCCTCCGTCGGGAATATCGCTAAAATTAAAGAAGACATCATTGGCCACCAACAAAACCACAGATGACAAGGATGAAAAAGTTTAGCATGACTTCAAAATAATTTTAGAAGATTCCTAATTTGTTTTAAAGTACCTAATATTACATTAATGTAAACAAACTTGCATATTTAACATCATTAAGAATCAATAATTGTAGGTTAAAGCAAGACAAAGGAAAGAGGATGTACGTGGCATCCTTCCAATGTTAGGACATCTTTCTTCTGATCCCAAAAAAATTATACAACAAAAGCGAGTTATGCTTTTGAAGCAATAGATAAACGTATGACGTTAAAAGCAAAGGATAGCCACACAATCCGAACAAATGCAGAAAATAGACAAGAAATCACATAATCCTTACATTCGTAGTGCATTGCAAATTGTCATTTCTGGTATCTTGTTTTACCTCTTTGTGCCCTTCATCTGATACAGGAAAACCAAATGAAATTGTCTACAAATAACCAGGCCATGCTAAAGGTAATTAATGATGCATGACAAGAAAATGCAAGGATATTATAAGCAAGGTTTTCAAAGAGCAACGCAATTAGAACAACAACCCCTGCTCAATCAGATATGACCAAACAAAAAAAAAATCACAAGACTACCCTCCCTATACTCATCAACCTTAATTCTTTCAAATCGAGAAAAATTTTCAATTAGTCAATGATTCAACGGATCGATAGGCATGAAGGTCAATTTGTTGCCATAATTTAAATGATTTTGATTTCCAAAGCAGAAATATATAGTGTTTCAATGTCTTCATATATATATCTATATATATATATACATACATCTTTGTTCCGACGTCTAACCATAAGCTTTGTCAAGTTGCTTCCGTAACCGGAAGGAAAGAGTAAAGGCTAAATAATAAATGAACTCAATTATTAAATTGCAATGACAAATTTCATTTCTTTTACATCAAGCAATAACTAAGAGTCCATTTTTACCCCCGGAAGATGGAGAAAATTTTTGAATTATGCACAACACATGAAAGCGTTAGATGCATCTTTATAAATATCATAACTTCAATATTCTAGGAAAAATAAAAATTGTATTAATCCAGTCCAAGACGCTTGATTAGCAGGCCAAATCAAAACCTTAACAACTTTCACCATCATAATCACTCGCGGGAAGTAAAAAAAAAAAAAAGTTAATTGACGCCCTACAATTTGTTTATGTGTATACCAAAAAAGAACTAAACCCTAAAAATTGTAAACCATAAAATCAACATTCAGAAAGAGAAGGGTGGGTGAGAAAGGAATACCGTGATTGGCGACGTTGGAAGGAGGAACTGTATGTGGCAAGGTGGATGTCGAAGAATGTGATATAGAAGAGGAAAAGATGGAGGAAGGAGACGGGTGGCTCCACCGGCTATAAGGCGGTACGCCGGATCGACAATCTTCGAAATCCAACCCTCGATCTCGTTGAAAAGGGAAGGATCCAGAACTCTGTTGGAGAAGTTACAGTATTTTTATTTCTATTTCTGGGTAGAGAAATAGAAAAGAGGCCGAGAAAGAGAAAACGCACCCAGGGTTGACGCCGTCGACTTCCGAGGCCACGAACTTCTTCGAACTCATGGTTCCCAAGAGATTTGTGATGGCGAATACGTAGGGTTTACAAAAAAGAGATTTGGGGGCTTGGAGCTGCATGTACGTTGGATTCGGGGGGCGTCCATAGCCGACTGCAGCAGCGGCGGCGGTTTCGAAGGTTTCGAAAGAATAGGAAATGGGAAAGGGAGACAATACACCTTGCCATCAATTCCAACTTTTTCAGACAAAAGAAACGCCAAATCCCCACTTCCACAACACAGATCCAAGACGCAGTCCCCTTTCGTCGCTCTGCTTGCGAAATTTACAATCATCCAAACGTAAATCAGCAATTTAAGCTCCAAAGAAAAATTAATAATCAAGAACCGCAGGTGAACAGCAGAGCAAGAGAGGCGTGACAGAAGAGGGCAGGGAAATGGAACAAAAGAAGAAAATTACCCAGACCAAGAAACAGCCATGCATTTCCAGACGCGATGTTGGCCCAAGGACAGTAAATCATTCAACTGCTTATTCAAACGAAAACCACATAAAATATGAGCCCAAGGAAAGAAATTTGAACCGCAAATCGGAATACATACAGAGAGAGAGAGAGAGAGAGAGAGACAGGAAGCAGAAATCAGCGGACGTTATTGTAGACGGGGCGATGCGACGAAATAGCGCCTGGCGTTCCTCTGTAGCACACCGAATCCGGCGGTTTCCGGAGCTGAATTTCCGAGGCGGTTTCGACGATGGCAGTAGCAGTGGCAACGGCGAGGAACAATTGCGACGGCGATGAGCAGCGGCAACGGCGACGGTAGCACAGCTAGGGTTTCACCACGGCGGCTCCTTCCCCTCTTCTTAACACCAACCTCCTCCTTAAACAACGAATGGGTCCGATTTAGAGTGGAGAACAGGTTTGAAAAGCTGGAGAGGAGAGGAGATTTGAAAAGCAAAATGAACATTCAGATCGGAGAGGAGAGGAGACGAACAAAACGAAAATGGCGGTCGTTTTTCGTCATTTGAAAATATTAGGTTACTGTGCATTCAAATCGTGGCCGTTGGATCTGGAGCGTTGGACGGACAAGATTTATTATCGTGATATTTAATCGCCGCCGTCCGATTAAATTTAAAATCGGACGGCTGAGATTATAAAACGGCGAAAACGCGCGTGGGCCGTCCGATCAATTTTAAAATCGGACGGCCCACGTTATAACTTACCTCCAAAACGCGCGGGCCGTCGGATTCGCATCCGACGGCCCAGAACGCGAGGAGGACCGTCCTTCTCCCAGGGGGAGAAGGACGCCCCCCGAATCCCTGTTGTCTTCCACTGTCTAGCCGACAGCCAACCGGGGCCCTGAAAGCTGCATTTGATAATTTCGGATAAAATCTCAGAGAAGAGAAAGAATTCATTATTATTACTATTAGTATTATTATCGGTGTAACTTTAGTCATCTTGTTTCCTTTAGCTCGGGCGGTAGTAAGTCACCTTGCGACATTTTCGATCATTCGACAGTAATGATTTGTTTTTTAAAGAAAAATGAACAAACTTATATTTGTTTTAATGTGTGATGTGTTGGTGTTTACTGAAGACGAAAATTTCAACGGATGGTCGGCAAATTTCATGAGAAAACAAAATTTTTTTTCTGAAAGTCCTAATAAATTTGATTAAACGAGTGAATAAGCTCTAGATTTACATAATTTCACTCGTAGTTTCTACTATATTGCATGGTTTTACTCTCTAATAGTTCTTTAATTAAATTTAGACCGAAATTTTGCAGAGCTGTCAGATCATGGAAACCATCACTTAACATTCAATTATCGTTCATAGAATATAGATCAACCAAATGCTGTCAACTTTACAGGAGCAAAAATCTCTCTCCAGCAATAGCGCAAAATTTGGAACACAAATCTCGACGAACAAAATTGAAAATTAAACAACGGCAATTGAATAGTAAAGGCCTTTGAACTTACTTGGCGGGAGGCTTTGCCGGATCGGAAGAGCGAGGAAGAGGAATCTTCTCCTTCATCTTCATCTGATCACCTGGATCGACCCCCAAGTCCCTCGCATCTGCTGCCGTTGAAATATTAAGTTTCAAATCGACAGTTTCGGTCTCCAAAAACCCTCTCTTACCATTATTCTTAGCGATCTCTGCATCGTTTCCTCCGCCACCCCCTCCCGGCAAACCAAGGCGCAATTCTGTCTCTTCCAAATCGATCGTTCGATAACTATCTCTCCCTGCCGGAGCCATCATCTTCTCTTTCTCCAAGTACAAATCTTCAATTAATCCTCTCAGCAAACTTCCTCTACTATTTCTTCTACTACTACTACTACCACAGTTATTCTCACTTTTTTTTTCGGGTTTATCGCCCCTGGTCCTCGCAGTTATGGCGGTTCTCTGCTTTCTAGTCCGTCACTTGAGCGGGAACGGTGGAGAGCGTCTGGATGAGGTCGGTCTCCGCTATTAGCGCAGTGATAATATAATGTGAAGGGGAATGGGGATCCTGCTTCTCCCCATTTTCAACTTATTTTTGTTTTTTTCTAATTATTAAATTAAAATTTAATAATTAAAATTTTAATATATTAAAAATATTATATATATTTAATTTTTTAAATTTTTTTATTATAATATTAATATTTAATAAATATTAAATTAAACATTAAATTTTTTTAATAAAAAGTTATATTTAAATATTTTTATTTAGTATTTAAATTATCATCATTTAATTAAAAATAGTTTAATAATGAATAATAAAAAAGTAGGATCCCCTGATCCAAAACAATGTGGGTGGGAGAATTGGACGATAGAGATGGCGACACGTGAAAATTGTTAGTTTTTTTATGTTTGATAATTATAAAACAAAATAAATATTAAAAGCGACGCAATAAATGACGTCAAAATTTGTTAAAGATATATATGCAAAGTTGGGCTGTCACACTTCAATCCATAAGTGATTAATTATCTATTCAGAAATATTATTATTTTTTTGGTGTGATATCTGTATTTATTGATTTATATGTTGAAATTTATATTGTGAATTATCAAATTTATATAATTAATTTTAAATTATATGGTAAATGTGATTTATTCTCAAAATTTATAATTGTTTTATATTTTCAGTAATTAGTTGATACGATTAAAATACTATTTTTTGCAGTTATTAAAATAATATTTTACACTATATATATATATATTTTTCAACGGGAGAGTATAAGTTTTCTTCTTGCTTGCGATTTTCTTACTTTTTGATGTGAAAGGTCCCACCAAATACCGTCACGCCAACAGCTGAGCCTTGCTTCCATTAAGGGAAAATTTGAGCGGTTTGGAAAAGCCTGTGGACGAACTTAAAACGATAAGACAAAGAAAAATGCTAATTTTTTCATTTATTTGTAATATATTTTGATGAGTTCTTGAATTCAAATTAGTGTAAAGATTAGAGAATACCTTGGGTCATTCTCGATGTGTCGAACAAAGTATTTGTTTTTTTATTTTATTAACTTTACAGTATAAACTAGAAAGCAAATATGTTAGAAAATTAATGAGACTCACTCTCCGATATATTTTTTACCACTCAAATCAGTAGTTTTAGCAAATAAAAAAAAATGTAATGACAAGAGATGTACATGATGATGCACGGGGGTAGGGATGACATCTTTCTCGAAAGTTGCGCTTGACGTGGAGCAGCTTTCACATGGCGCAGCTTTGACATGGTGGTGCGTTCAGTATGAAGCAACTTGAGAGGAGGTGGTGCGCTCGACGAAAAGCAACTTGAAAATAGGAGAGTGAGAATTGTGAAAACTCTCTTTTGTATTCTTGCCGGTGAGCCACCCATCTGCTTGTGGGAGTAAAGAGATATTTATAATGCTGGCGGATAGTTCAACCTTTCCCAATTTGTGACAATCGTCCGTTGAATTGTCTGAATAGATAATAATATATCGGTTGGCTGTTGCGATTGATTATGGTAAGTTTCTTCAACGTATGAGAAAAGAATCGTGGACCGTCCTAACTAGACCGACAAAATCATTTTGGCCAATTGAGTCGGTTAGGACGTTGTTCGGATCCTGAGCTTATCATTTCTACTTGTGGTCCCTCTTTCGGAGTCGAACAGACCAAACCCATCATATTTATGGGGTTTGGTCACTTGGTAGGAGAGTTGGCTTTTGGAAAAATTGGAGGACAGAGTTTTCTTGGAGAAGAGAGGGGTCCCTTTAATGAGGATAAACCTCCTGATCTTCTGGGATGGAGGGCTGGCTTTCTTAGGTGAAGCCTTCTGAACGAAGCACATGCTCTAGGAAGGGCTCAATGGAAGAGTCTTCTGGTAGGAAGGAATGGATGGCAGAGCTTCCTTTTTGATTCCCCTCCCCTTTCGTTACTGAATGTTGGCAAAGTATTTATAGTAATAAGAAACATTTTTATCAGTTGCATAACTGCACTGGATAAGGACGTCTGGTTGATTACATAACGATCATTGATAAGGATGATTGATTGGCTTTTGTAACCTCAGTCAGTTTTACCCGATTTTTCTGGAGAAAGATTTGGGAAGTTATTTGAGAGAACTCCTAACTCGTTTTTTAGAATGTTCTTTCTAGGCCTTGACGGTCTACAATGGGCCTTTACTTCATTCGTGGGCCTTCTTCCTAAGCCAAATTTACTGAACCTATTACTAATATATAAAAAATTATGTAAAAATTTATTTAAAAATAAATGAAAAAATGAGATTATGTCTAAAATATATTTACTAAGTGGTGAGATTTAATTAAAAAATATTCAATAAATATAAGTATACAATACTGATGGGTAGTAATACCCAGGGCTCTGATAAGAGGTCTGAAAATTGAGTTCACGTCCCAAGAGGCTAATTTGACCCAAGTGACTAAATTGGCTCTAGAGGCTCGAGGATTTAGACTCACGTCCCAAGAGACTAATGAGGCTGATTTGACCCGAGAGACTAAATTAGCTCAAGAGGCCTGAGAACTGAAATCTATGTTCTGAGAGGCCCAAAAAGCTGATTTGGTTTAAAAGGCTAAATTGGCCTTAGAGGTTTGAGGACTTAGGCCCTCGTCCCAAGAGGCCCGAAGAGTTGTATTAGTCTGAGAGATTGACTTAATTTGGGAGGCCCGATGATTCCGTGAGAGACCAAAGTCTCCACTAAAGCCCTGAGGACGTGGTACTGAGGATATGACCCCAAACGTCTGCGGATGTGATAAAGGCCAAAGTCTTCATCAAGGACGTGGACTCTGAAAGTCTCCAACGGTACAAGCGCTGAAAGGAAGTTCAGGACGACTGAGGACGCCAACTCAGAAGGATGACGCTCACAAATGCACTCGCACTCTCTACAACATGCAATCTTCACATGGAATGATGGCATGCAGAGAAGGCGGGATCACTGCAGAAGTGATGTCTCATAAAGCCAGCCTGCATGCACACAATGTTTCTAACACGACAACATAGATTTGCGGAATTGGTGGCAGGTTCCACTGCACACGTCACCTCAATGTGGCCGCTCCAAGTAGGAAGACTCAAGCACTATATAAGCATTCATTGTGTATCTAATAAATAGAGGGAGAAGGGATCGATTCTTCTGCACCTGCATTAATGCCTATAGAGAGAGAAAAAGCAAGTTACTCCCATTGCTAACTGAGAGAATACTTGTACTTGTAAAAATGATCCTAGAGAGCCACTTCTTCATTTCGTTCTCCACACTTTTGTACTTCAACAACAGATTAGTGGAAGTATTTTCGAACTCAAAGTCTCGTGATTTTTTTTCTTATTTAGGAGAGGATTTTCTACATAAAAACTTTATGTGTTGCTATCTCTCTCCCTCTTCCACGTACTTAACATCTATATTTATGTTGCTCTACTTTCAGGTCCTCATCTATACCAAAGCGAGGATTTGAGGACGTAACAAGATACCTTCCTAATAAATATAAATAACAAATAGTATAAGATAAAATAGAATAAATATGATTGATAAAAGACCTTCACAGCACAATAATAACGTATCCATGGTCAAAAAAGAAAGGAATATGATTTGAGATTTAAAAGGGTAAGAAAATCTTCGAATTATCTATTCTCTCTTTTTTTCTTCTTTTTCTCACTATGTATAGTATTCAATAATTCAAAACCATAAAAGAATAATTCTAAAATCATATCAAAATAATTTTATATTAGGAATAGCGCACAAATGTCCATTAAATGGATATCAAACATAAGCCTACTATATAATTAGTGACAATATATTAATCGTCTTTTAAACACCTGTTGTGTGCCACTCAATAATTTTTTTTTTTTCAATTAGGTCAATACTCATGCATTATTATGCGTGTCATTTGATAATATATCAAATAAATATATGACATATAAAAAAGTGATCTACGGCCCAATAACTTTATAGGCCACTCTCCATTATTTCTCTTGAGTATTAGTTGCCTTGCTTTTTCTCTATCATGTCAGTTAGGTAATTCACACTGTCATATTTGTTTTTTTATTTTTTATTTTTTGAAACTACGAGTTATTGTTAAGTATTCCGTTACTTGTTTGTTTTCTTATAGTTATAATTATTTTTAAAAATGTTGATAAAAAATTTTAAAAAATATTTTAATATGTTATTTAAAATTTATTTTTCATATTATTAGCATAAATTCTAACTATTAAGGGAATAAATAAGCCTTTTATTCTAAAGAATCCAAACAAAAAAACTTATTGGTAAATGTTGACGGTGTATTTGGTAGAATAGAATTTTCATTATAATGCGTCAAAGATTCAAAACTTTGAATTGATTCGGATCAAAATACTCTTTGGATTTCGGTCACCATCCTTTATGCCTAGGATCCTGCATGTTACAACAAATGATGAGAAATTAGAGAAAAATAGTGAAACTCGCTCTTGGATTTATCTTTCGACACTTAAATCAGTAATCGACCTTCTAAAAATAAGAAGGTAAACGCAAGGGATGCAAAGGTGAATGTTGGGTGAGGGATTTTTAGAATAAGGATCGGAGGTGTACTCATGGAGAGTGGTTTTGGTTGTGAAGTGCTTGTAGAGGGCGGCCTCTTTGAGTATTGAGTTCATGGAGAACTAGTAGCAAAAAGAGGGTACAGTGATTGGATGCTTGAGAGTTTGGTGAGTTTTTATTAGTTTAAGTTTGCAAGAGAGCGTGTTCGTAGAGTGAGTCTTTATGACTCTTTATAGTCGTGGGCCTCCGTTGCCTTCCTTAGGTGGTGAGGGGGGATGCTCGCCCTCTAAGGGGATACCTTCCTTTCCCGTATGGATGCAGGCACCATTATGGGTTGCAATGGTTAGGAAGGAGGATTCTTTTTCTTATATAGAGATGTCACATGTAGTAATCATTGAGGCTGCCTCTAAGAGTTGCGTGGGATGCGCTCTAATTCTGAGATATTTTCGTTATAGAAAAATTGCCATTTTCGGAAGTACGAAGAATTAGGGTAGACGATCGTTGAGGATTGGGAAGGCAAGCGTGGGTTAATTTTAATCTAGGCTACATTTATTTTGGGCCGCGTCCGGCCTACTTGGTATGCCTTTCCGGTCAACGACAATATTGACCGTTTCAGGAATAAACAGACCGCTATAGATTTTGGGCCACTTAGCCTTTTAGGCTGATGTTACGAGCTTGGTTGTTATGGAAATGGGTTAGCCCATGACCCAGTGAAGGCCCAATCCATGGGTCTTGATGCTAAACATGAGGAGCCGCATTGCAGTAACCGCCCAACCCGATCGTCTGAAAAATTTCTTGATTACATATGACATCATATTATTTTATTAATGGATATATTTCCATTTTCTTTTCTGTGCTATTTTTATTTTCTCGCGGGTTGTTGCTTTCTGTTATGGTTATATACTGCATTACTAACAGAATAGAAGGATAGCAAATTGCAATTATTCTCTCTATCCCCCCTGTCAGTTCTCCCTCCCTTTTCCTTCTTTTCTCTGTCTGTTCTTCCCTTCTCTCTTTCTCTCTCTTACTTTCTCCGTTACTCCGTTCTTCATCACCTCGGCCAAATACACATCGGTCGTACTGTAGCCAGCCTTGGCACCGAGTGTTTACTATAGCGACATCAATGGAATTACACCGATGGCTTACTGTAGTACACACCAAGGACTCTACTATAGCATGTATCAGTGGTGCTCTCATTGAGACTTATGGCAAATAGTGTTACAATATGATCGAAGGCATAAGAAGAGACAATCGCAAGCTTGACGAAGGAATTAAAGGAGGTCGTGGCTATAGTCCAACTGCATTTGGAGAAAATCACCACTAATTTGGCGACTGTAGAACACATCAAGCAATCACTTGCTGACATCCACCACACCTTAGCCCTTGTGGAACGATTTACTTTGGCATCTTCCCTTCCTCTCTTACTTCCCACACCTATTGTAAGCTCCCCTTCACTTCCGGTCTCTGCCGTACCCATTTCGCAACCCTTACTTTGCTGCCAATCCCAACAAAAACCCTAATGACCTCCACCTTCGTTTGCTTAAGCTTGAAATCTAATTTTTCTTTGGAGATAATGTGACTGGGTGGTTGCTTCAAATCGACCGCTTCTTCCTTTACCACAACGCTCCTCCCGAGCAAAAACTCACCACTGCTGCGTTTTATATGTCAGAGGCTACATTACAATGGTTCCAGTGGATGCATGCTACACGCCAATTGTCCACTTTGTAACTCTTCTCTTGTGATTTAGGGCTTCGCTTCGAACCTTCTTCATTTGTGAACTATGAGGCCGCTTTGTATAAATTTTGGCAAACAACCATTGTGGTGGTTTGCATGGCTAAGTTCGAATCTTTGTCTACTTGAACTCCTGGGCTCACCGCCACCAATCTATTGAATTGTTTTATATCGGGCTTACGTGATGACATACGGTGGGTGCTCTTGCTACTGAAGCCCATCTCCTTGCCTGAGGCAATTGGAATGGTTAAATTGGTAGAGGAGAAGCTGGACTTCAGTCGGACCAGCTTACAACGACCTCCTCTGGTCACCAAATCCCTAAGTACTCATACCTCTTTAGTGCCAAAACCCTTACCCTCTCAGAGTCTCCCACCAAAATTCCCTATAAAAAAATTAACTTTCACCGAAATGCCCTCACGCTGAGAACGTGGCCTATGTTTCAACTATGATGAGCGATTTATACCAGGACATCAGTGTAAACCCCCTCAATTTTTATGTATGCTTATCAAGGACGATGACCATGTCTAGCCGATAGTGGAGTTGTCCGAAGAGGCTTTTGTGAGCTCTCCATCTGTTGCAGAATTGCCAACAGGGGTGTCTCTATTGCCTCTAGAGCCGGATAGTACCCCAAAGATCTCATTCCATGCCTTGGAAGGACATCAAACCCCAACTACACTACGGTTACAAGGAACCATTTCGGGTCATTCTATAGTAGTATTGGTAGATAGTGGCTCCACCCACAACTTCTTGCAAACTCGGCTCACCAGGTATCTTGGTCTTTCCATCAAGCCGTCTCTCTATCTCAATGTGACAATTGGTAATAGCAATTCGTTGCACTGTGAAGGATTGTGTGTCAAGGTCCCTCTTACACTGGGCTCCTCCCGATTCCCAATGGACTTGTATTTACTTCCAATTTATGGGGCAGAGTTGGTTCTGGGGGTCCAGTGGCTGGCATCTCATGGCCCTGTTTTGATTGACTACAACGTCCTGTGGATGAGCTTCACACACGCTCCATGGGATTTCGGGCACTACCATCTCCACTATGACATTATACCAATTTTGGCATGACCCAACAAATCTCGGGCCGTTTCTTACTTTATTGTAGTTACTCTTTAACATTACTAACGAATAGAAGGATAGCAAATTGCAATTATTCTCTGTCCTATCGGCTCTCCCTCCACTTTTCCTTCTTTCTACATACATTCTTCCGCCTCTCTCTCTTACTCTCTCCGCTATCTGCTTTACTACCTCGCCAAAGACACTCCTTGTCAGACTGCAGTCAAATTCTTTGGCACTGAAAGCTACTATAGCGACATCAATGGAATTACAACTGGCGTCATCGTAGTACACCAAGTGACTCCTACTATAGCATGTAATGTGGTGCCTTAAATGAGATTTACTATGAATGGTGTTACAATATGATCGAAGGCATAAGAAGAGACAATCGCAAGCAATGAAGGAATTAAAGGAGGTCACGTACTATAAATTCAACCGCACTGAGAAAATCACCACTAATTTGGCGTATAGAACACATCAAGCAATCATAGCGACATCCACACACATGGCTGTAGCCAAGCAGTTACTTTAGTATCTTCCCTTCCTCCTTACTTCCCACACCTATTGTAAGCTCCCCTTCATAGGTTTACCGTACCCATTCCATGACCCCTTACTTTCTTGCCAATCATGAGAAAACCTAATGACCTCCACCTTCGTTTTGCTTAAGCTTGAAATCTCATTTTCTTTGGAGATAATGTGGTGGGTGGTTGTTTCAAATCGTAGCTTCTTCCTTTACCCGCAGCGCTCCTCCGGTAAAAACTCACCAACTATTGCGTTTTATATGTCGGAGGCTACATTACAATGGTTCCGGTGGATGCATGCTACGCCAATTATCAGCTTTGTAACTCTTCTCTTGTGATTTAGGGCTTCGCTTGAACCTTCTTCATTTGTGAACTATGAGGCCGCTTTGTATAAACTTTGGCAAACAACCGTTGTGAGTGGTTGCATGCCATGTAGTTCGAATCTTTGTCTACTTGAACTCCTGGGCTCACCGCCACCAATCTATTGAATTGTTTTATATTGGGTAAAAGTGATGACATACGGTGGGTGCTCTTGCCTCTGAAGCCCATCTCCTTGCTGAGGCAGTGGAATGGTCATCCCGGTAGAGAGAAGGTGGACTTAAATAGGACGACTTCTGTGACCTCCTCTGGTCACCAAATCCCCTAGAGTACTCCTATCTCTTTAGTGCCAAAACCCTTACCCTCTCGAGTCTCCCACCAAAATTCCTATAAAAGAATTAACTTTTACATGAAATGGCCTCCACTGACTGAGAACGTGGCCTATGTTTCAACTATGATGAGCGATTTATATCGGGACATCGAGTGTAAATCATGGTACATGTATGCTTATGAGGACGATGACCATGTCTAGCCGATAGTGGAGTTGTCCAAAGAGGCTTTGCTGAGCTGCTCTCCATCACATTGCGGGGTACCAACCGATGAGTGGAGTTGTCCCGAGGCTTTAGCCAGGCTCGTCTGTTGGGGAATTGCGGCGGGGAGTGTCTCTATTGCCTCCGAGTAGGATAGTACCCCAAGATCTCATTCCATCCCTTGGAAGGACATCAAACCCCAACTACACTACGGTTACAAGGAACCATTTCGGGTCATTCTATAGTAGTATTGGTAGATAGTGGCTCCACCTGACTTCTTGCAAACTCGGCTCACCGGGTATCTTGGTCTTTCCATCAAGTCGTCTCTATCTCAATGTGACAATTGGTAATAGCAATTCGTTGCCTTGTGAAGGATTGTGTGTCAAGGTCCCTCTTACACTGGGCTCCTCCCGATTCCCAATGGACTTGTATTTACTTCCAATTTATGGGCGGTTGATTACGGGGGGTCAGGTGGTGGCATCTCTTGGCCACTGTTTTTGATTGACTACAGCGATCACATGGATGAGCTTCTGCAACTCCATGGGATTTCGGGCACTACCATCTCCACTATGACATTATACCAATTTTGGTGTAGTGACCCAACAAATTCGGCTGTTTCTTACTTCTAATTGACTATAACTCCATTTCCTGATCCTCCACCAAAAGAGGACACCGCTAGTTCTTCACTTCTCCTCCAATTGCCTCATATCCATGATCCTCAAATTACTTTGGCTATTTGCAACATCCTTACTTCATTTAAGGACGTGTTTGCTGTGTCACATGGGTTTCCTCTACCGTACTCTATTGACCACAAAATTCCCTTTGCAACCCCACGCTTCCCCGATGAATGTTAAACCTTATTGATTCCCTTACTTTTTAGAAGGGTGAGATGGAGAAATTAATCATGGAGATGTTGGCTGCAAAAATTATACGACCTAGCACAAGCCCCTTCTCATCACCTGTCCTCTTGGTAAAAAAAAAAAAGGATGGCAGTTGGAGGCTTTGTGTGGATTAACATGCTCTTAATGCCATTATTGTCAAAGATCGGTTCCCGATTCCCACTGTTGATGAACTGCTAGATGAGTTAGGTGGCGCCACAGTTTTTTCCAAGCTGGACTTGCGTGCAGTATCATCAACTTCGTATGCATTCTACGGATGTTCATAAGACCGCCTTCCGGACCCACGAGGGGCATTACGAATTTCTGGTAATGCCCTTTGGATTATCAAACGCTCCCTCTTCATTTCAAGCCGAGATGAATCCTATTTTTCGCCCCATGCTTCAAAAGTTTGTCCTTGTCTTGTAAGGTCCCACATCGGATGGGGAGGTGAACGAAGCGTGCCTTATAAAGGGCGTGGATACCTCTTCCATTGTGAACGGCTGGGTTGGGCGGTTAGCCGTCACAGAATAAACCGCGTGCCGCGACGTCTCCTGACGCTCGTAAGTTCTCACCCCAAAGCTTACAATATCCATACAAAGGCGGATGCGCTCTGGGACGTTACATGTCTTCTTCGATGAAATTTTAATTTACAACTCTTCATGGGAAGCACATCTTCATCACCTTACTCGACCGCTCCAAATCCTGCACAATCATGCTTTCTATGCCAAACAATCTAAGTGTGAATTTGGACAGTTTTCATTGTCTTATTTAGGCCACATTATGTCCGCATAGGGCATGGTAGTGGATCCCACGAAAATTGAAGCCATTTAACAATGGCCACCTCGGCAAACATCAAACAACTATGGGGCTTCCATGGATTAGCAGTTATTATCAAGGCTTTAACTGGCATTAAATTTCGTATCTCTACTCCACTTACTCAATTGTCAGTGTGCCTTCTGCCCTGGGACCCAGAGTCGCAATTCTGCCGAGGACTCTGCATGGGCCGCTCCTACTTCCACTCTTGTTCTGGCTTTACCCGACTTCTCAAAACCGTTTGTAGTGCATAATGGACAAGCCTGCAATGTGGTGGGAGTCAGTTTGTTGTGGTATGTGTGTCGGCCCTTGGCTTACTTTAGCCGGCAGCTATATCCAAAGCTACAACTCTCCTCCACTTACATCCGTGAGCTTTATGCCATTACAGAGGCAGTTAAAAAATGGCAACAATACCCGTTGGGTGCCACATTTGTCATCCAGATCGATCACCAACCTCTCCAAGCTCTTTTGGCTCAATCTGTACATACCTTGGAGCAATAAAAGTGGATAACCAAATTAATAGGTATGATTTTGAAATAGTATACCGCATCAATCGAGAAATGGTCCGTACCGACGCCATGTCCGCACGTAGAAGGCTCCGCCGCTACGGCGCCGTTGTCAAAGCCCATGATCACGTTGTTAGCTGCTCTTCGAGAATATAAATACGATCTTCTTTACAATCATCGTAAGAGATGTAATAAATTAACCAAAATCATAAATCAGATATAATAAAATATCCCAACTGATTCTAAAATATAACCATAGGCCTACATCCGACCAATATTCATAACACAATCATATCAATTTTTAATTTAACATAAGAAACTAAAACTCACCAAACCAAACGAATGACTGATGGATCACGTTTCAATCCTTACAACAAGATCCAGATCTTACTCAATTATCAAACAGAAATCGCTTGAAATGTTGCTCAACAAGTATTATATTTAGACAAAATGAATCCAATGAATTAGAAGGGAGGTCAAATGGATAAAAATCTAGTCAAATTATAGAATAAATTCAAATCGTCGATAAAACAAATCTAACAGAAATTCAAGATCTAAAGTTCAAAATCTAATGATAGTCTTATACTCAAATCAAATATTCAAATCCAAACAGAGATAATCCGGGACGTATATATATATAAATATATATATAACCAAAATAGAGATAATCCGACCAATTCTAAATATTATCAGGTGTATAAAAATACATACATGTTAGTAAAATTTTAAATAGTATCCAAAATATATATCAGATATTAAATCAGATCAAAGAGGGGGTTTACAAATATTTGTCTGGATTTTATACTTTACAGATATGAAAAAAGGAGGCTCCGAAATACCCAAACGATACCCTTTCTCTCTCACTGCTGGCGCGTCCTCTCTCTCTCCTATGTGTGCGGTGCCTCCCACGCCGCCGCTAACACCATCGGGTTGACCACCGCCGCGCTAACCTTCCACCGCCAGATTTCTCAAGCGCTGCATCTCCGTCAAAGGCTAAGCATTGTTTCGCTGCCTTCTTCGCTACATAAGTAGAATGTGTTTCAACCTGCTTCTCTTCCTCGCTGGGAACTTTTGCTCAATGGCCGCTAACGACGCCACCGCCATCGCCTGAAGACATTGGCTGGCGCGATCACCGCCGTCACTATTGCACGCCAACACCATCGACACTACCGACAACCACCGCCAACCTCCTTAACGGTCCCTCCTAGCGAATCACCGCTACTGGCCAAACTTGCAACCACCAGCAACCACCGTCACAGCGCAGTCCCCACCACACGACGCCGTCGTCATTGCCAGCCACCTCGCTCCTTCCTCCTTGCGGGGCCTCTTTCTCTCTCTCATTCTCTCTCCCCGAAACCCTCATTATTATCTTCTTATCTCTTTTTTATTTTCATATATATATATATATCATCATCATCATCATCATCATGATTATAATAATAATAATAATAATTATTATTATTATTATTATCATATTTTCTATTTTAATTTTCTTTTATTCTAAAATCTAAATCGATATTCGGGTGATAGCACGGACACACTTCGGACGCCAACCCTATCATTCCAAATATTCTTCCAAATTTTATAATATTTAATTAATTTTTAACATGCATAAATTATCCAAAATTATAATTAATATTAAATTAATCTGAACGAAAATTCAAAATATTACGCATAAAAATGGAAAGGTCCATAGTAGCGCTTAGCTAATTTAATGGAATGTCAATGTGCTGTGGTGGTTTGGCGATAAGGTTGTAATTTCACGAAACCCCAGTCATCAGGCTGAAACTCTTTATCTGTGCGGTGCGCATCAGCTTGATCCATCATACGTAACTGGGCACGTTGGAGATTGGCCTTAAGAGAGGTGATGAGATTGGTCCGGTCAGTGAGTAGATCATCGACAACAGCAATTTAAGAAGTGCCGTGGATATAATTCAGTAACGATGGTGGTAGTCGTCCGTAGACAGCTTCAAAAGGAGTCATTTTAATGGCAGAATGCCATGCCATGTTGTAATGCCATTCGGCCTAAGGGAGAAACTGCCCCCACAAGGTCGGATGATCCGCCGCAAAACTCCACAAATAATTTTCAAGGTATCGATTTACCACTTCGGTTTGGCTATCAGATTATGGATAGTAAGCACTCCTGGTAGACAAGGTAGTCCCTTGTGAACAGAATAATTCCTTCCAGAAGGCACTCATAATATCACGAACTCGTACCAAATAGGTCAATTTTTAAATAATTTTAAACAAATAATATGTAAAAATTTTAATTGTGAATTTGATAAAAATTATTATTGATTAAATACATATTTTTAAAATTTATAAATTTGTATAATAATATTTTTATAATCATACTGATGGGTACGGATACCTAAGACCCACTTGGAAGGTCCATTCCCGTGGAGTTGGACCCCAGTGTCTCAGAGACCTGGTAGGCCCAGAAGGTCTAAGAGGTCCAGACTACAGAATAGGCCCGTGTGGCATGGTGGGCTCAAAGTCTACTCAGGCTTGTGGACTCAGGGATGGTCATCGGCGCCACCACCCTTACAAAATCGGCATGCCAGAGATTTGGTGATTGATCCTGTTATGCTGTAGGAGGAATGATAACCTCTAGGGTACGCCCGATTATTACAAAAGTGACATTATATAAAGTTAGACGGCATACACATAACCTCCCTACACACGCCAATGCCACGTGGACTCTCACTACAAATATATTTACTATGTAGCTACCAAAGGATGGATCATTAAGTATTCTAAGCATGTATTTACTCTGTTAACAAGAGAAAGAAACAAGAGAGAGAAGTTGTGCACTCGTTCTTTCACTTCATTATAATTTTCTTGTAATCAAAACACACAATAATGTTAAGTTTACGATCCAGGAAATTTCAGCGATTTTTCTTTTTTATTCGCCAAGATTGCCGAAATCCTGGCCATGCATGCCCTCGTACTTTCTCCAACTCTCTATTCCCTGTTACACATTCTTGTCCTCCAACGGACATCACGTTTTTTATGTTGCACGGATCTTGCGCAAGTAAGTATAAGGGATTTGTAGACTCATCTGGATCATCAAGTGTGTAACTAGGCAAGGTCCAAGAACGCAACACATACATTTTTAAATTGTTATTATATAAAGTATGTTTTAAAATTTTTAAAAAATTTTACTTTATAGTAATTAAAGAAATCTAAAAATAACTTTTTAATAAATTTTGAGTTTTTAAACATCAATTTAAATTTTAAAAAATTGATAAATTCCAAATTTTTAAAGAAAAACACATAAATTTAAATATATTTTTTTAAATTTTTATTTTCCTAAAAAGACAATCATTTCAATTTTTTACTTTGTAAGATTCTCTCTCTCTTGAAAAAAGAGAGCTCCAATTCGTCCTCCATCTTCTATTAAAAGTCGTCGCCTAATCTGCATGGTTTGCTTTCGAAGGTGAAGAGAGAGATAGAGAGAGAGCTGGGGCTCATTGACCCTCATACAAACCCTCTTCCTCTTTCTCTTCATGGCCATTAAGATCGGCGCCGCCACACATGATACCCAGTTCTTCTTTCTAAGGCTCCCGCAATTCAAAACCCTAATCAAATAAGAAGCTTGAAAACATGGCTGAAGAAAGGAATTCATATTAGATCTTCTCTATTGTTTTCTTCTGTGGATAAGGAAATATAAAGAATGGAGGAATTAGGGCAACAAACGGTCGAATTTTCGACCCTGGTGACTCGAGCCGCCGAGGAATCATTTCGCTCTCTGAAAGAATTGGTAGGCAAATCAAAGTCATCAAACCAATCCGACACTGAGAAGAAGATAGACCTTCTCAAGTATATTGTCAAGAATCAGCAGCGCATGCTTCGTCTCAATGTCCTTGCAAAATGGTGCAAACAGGTCTCTCTCTCTTTCTTTCTATATCTCTCTCTCTCAGAGCATGCATATTAACTTAGGACTCTGCTTATTTGCTGAAAGGATGAGAATTGAATCCCAATACTCTGTGCCTCGCGGAGCTGCTGAAGGTGTAAGGTTTAAATTGTGCGTTTACCACCATAATGACGTAGAAGAGTTGAGGTTCTGTTTCGGGTTGTTTAAGGCTGTTTGGAGTTTAGGTGAACATTCTCTAGTGACTATGTTAGGGTTGAAGTTTTGATTAAATTCAGGGGCTTTATTGTGGATGTAGATAAGGTCCTTGAGATGAGAATTGAATTTGTCTTCTTGGCTACCATTTCTCTGTGCACTAGTAAGTAGCAACAACTATCTTTCAGGTTAACGATGCTGAGTACTGTAGCAGACTATATGGCGTACGTTGGTGGCAAATCCTTTACTGGAACAAGAAATTGTTGGGAACAGGCAATACGTTAAAGGATTGTAAAAATGACTCTCCTTACATGTGAATGCATGAAGGGAGCCAAAATAAAGGCTGCTTTGAAT
>BSYO01000001.1:25585525-25797048 GCA_033239525.1 Nepenthes gracilis
TGTTATTTTCATAAACTAAGTTTTTGCTTGGGAAAAAAGAATAATAGGTGAACAAAATGTGACTGTAAGTTTGAGTTTGACAGTGGTTTATATTACCTCTCATTGTTTTCACAGGAAATCTCACTTACACTTTGGCTGGCAGGAACGGGCGGTATCTTCTTCAATCATCAAAAGATATTATTATGCCGTCAGCATTGTTGGATGCTGAAGAAGCTTTAAACCAGGGAAATATAAGTGCAACTGAAGTTTTTGTTACCTTGAGAAGCAAATCTATTTTGCACTTATTTGCATCTATTGGCAAATTTTTAGGCCTGCAGGTAGTTATATGATTTATTCTTTCTGGATTAGGAGAAAATTTTGTTGCTTTGATTTAAATAAAATTTATTTTCCTGATGTGTGATGCTCAAAATCTTGAAAATGAGTCTTAAGAAGTCCTAAATAATTTTTTCAAGGACTTCATAAGTTGTGATATCCATTTTTTATTACATCATTGTGGGCATGATTGGGTGATGAGGTTTACTAAGGTTCACATGTCTACCAATCGAAGTGTCTGGGTGTTGATTTAATTTCATTTTTCATATGCTTTTACACAGTTTTTTCACAATAATGTTGTTCATTTTTTTGTATTTTTCAAGAATCATAAAGGTTTAGTTGTAAATTTTCTTTCATTTTAGCATTTTTGTGCATAAGAATAAGTGTTTCATAGAACTTACTGAGTCAGTCCATTATGATTCTGTATCATTCTGTGTACACAATCTTTTCCTTTCAATTCAAGCAGCAATGGTTCTCTTCTCCAGATCACTGCATCATCCTTCACTTTCTCCCTTAAATCAAACAATTTGTTGCCTGTCTGGTGTGTATCTTGTAAGTTTACAATTGAGTTTTCAAACACCGTTTTCTTCATCTTTAAAAAGTTTGGGATGTGCTATCCATTAAATGTTTTTTCAAATGTCCCTTTTCTTGTGTAAAATTTAGAACTGAGCTTGAATAAGGAAATTATATCTGTTAGTAGTAGTAGTTCATTGAAAAAGTTTCAACAAAAGTTTATACTTCCTCTTGGATTTCAGCGTACCTGGTAAAGTTTCAACACCTCCTCTCTCACACTTCTTGAAGTTCCACGGGTAATGAATGCCACTTTAAATTTTGGCACTTGGAAAATTCTGCACCTTTAGTTTTCTTAAAATTTTTACTACTACTAAATGGATTGAACTCATTAGCTGAGATAAATTGAGATGCCACTTTTCTGTAAAGAATTCCCTTGTTCCCCAATGTGTATATTCTTTGAATTTTTTTCCTGGATGTTGCATTTTTCTGATAGTTCCGGAGATTTTTGTTTATCATGATTTGGCATCTTGCATGGAGTTGACATTTAAATAGCTTGCACCTTCTACTTTTTCAGGTATACGAGCATGGTTTAGCTGCTGTCAAAATTCCTAAGAACATCTTAAATAGCTCGAGCTTTTTGTTGATGGGTTTTCCGGACTGCAGCATCGCTTATTTTTGCTAATGCAACTGGACAAGGATTTCAAACCCTTTTTTACATTGATAGAGACTCAGCCTGGGCAGTCTAACACACTTGATGCCACGCGAGTCAAGAAAATAGACATTGGTCAGATGCAGATGCTTGAAGATGAAATGAATTTGAGAATTCTTGATTTGAGGGAGGTGGTGAGATTTTTATGTGTTTCCGTAGGTCCTTCTCAGCCTCGTGAACATGGTCTGCTCTCTGACCTTAGCCTTAAATGTCCTCCATCAAGTTTTTCCTCCATTGTTGATGAAGTGTTTGAGCATGAGAAAGGCACTTTTGCATCTCACTCTGTTTCTGATATTTCATCATCATTTAGCACATCTCCTGCTTCTCATTTTGGCTCCATTCCTGCAAAGTCTTCCATCCATCAAAGCTGGAGTGTCTTCACCAAAGTGGGAGGGGAACATTAAGATGCCACATATAATTTCTGGTTCAAAAGTTTCAACTAGTGGTGCTCATAAAGGTGTAAATCAGAGTTCAGTCAGTTCACTGGCATCTAGCCAGGGAAGGGGCCCTGCTTTACAGAAATTATCACCTTCAAAGTCTGATCAAGATCTGGCTTCTCTTAGGTCCTCACATACAGTTGAAGTCAGTTCCTTGAGGGTAATGGATGATGAATATCTAAGATTGCTCAATGATTCCTCAAGATCAACAGCCCCATC
Organism: Nepenthes gracilis; assembly: GCA_033239525.1. Classification (NCBI taxonomy): domain Eukaryota; kingdom Viridiplantae; phylum Streptophyta; class Magnoliopsida; order Caryophyllales; family Nepenthaceae; genus Nepenthes; species Nepenthes gracilis. The sequence continues at coordinate 25,587,716 of BSYO01000001.1, forward strand.
CCGACTTCTGTCTCCACCATGTAGACCAACTGGTCCTCAAGTGTCTTGGCCAAGTGCGAAACTTGGTGCTTCCAGAAACCCATTGAATGGCTCCATTGCTGGTTCTACTACATTTGCTTCATCAAATGCATTTATTTCTAGTCCCATACGTAAGATACCTGCTCTGAGTTTTTTAATGTTACTGGGATTTATGCTGAACTATAAGATGGGTGATTTATGTAGTTTAGTGTTTATTGGAATGATTTCACCTTTTCAGCTCAAATTCAAGATTCTGCAGCTGTTCAGAACACAAGTGATGCTGCTTTGAAGCCTGATAAGATTTCAAGGAAGCGGACATTATCAGATATGCTGAATTTATTCCCATCTCTTCAAGGTGTAGACATAGATCCTGTAGTTTCTAAGAGGAGGTTATCTGAATCAGGTCACCAGCCTTCATCACATGCACTTTTCTTGTCAGACAAAGTCTGCAAGACTGAAAGATGCAGTTATGGTGATCTTATAGCTGAAGCAAATAAGGGAAATACACCTTCTAGTGTATACATTCTGACACTTCTTCATGTGGTCAGGCATTGCTCACTATGTATCAAGCATGCCCTACTAACTAGTCAAATGGAGGCACTTGACATTCCATATGTCGAAGAGGCAGTTCTTGGAAATGCATTCTCAAACATTTGGTTCCGAGTCCCATCTTCTAGAGATGATTCATGGCCTCACATTTGCCTGCGACTCGGAAGACCTGGAAGTATGTACTGGGATGTTAAAATCAATGATCGACACTTCAGGGACTTGTGGAAACTTCAGAAGGGAAGCAATAATACTCCATGGGGTAGTGGTGTCCACATTGCTAATACATCTAATGTAGATTCTCATATCCGTTATGATTCTGAAGGCATTATACTAAGCTATCAGTCAGTTGAAGGCAATAGTATTAAGAAGCTTGTCGCTGACATTCATAGGCTATCTAATGCTAGAATGTTTGCACTTGGGATGCAGAAACTATTGGGAGAACGAATGGAACAAAAACTAGAAGTAACTGCCCCCTCCGATGGTAAAACAATGGCTGGGGTTAAAGATCCTCTGGATGGGGTTGGCAAATTATCAGAACAATTGAAGAAGGCCTTTAGAATTGAAGCAGTGGGGCTCATGAGTTTTTGGTTTAGTTTTGGGTCTGGAGTCTTGGCTCGGTTTGTTGTTGAATGGGAATCTGGGAAAGATGGCTGCACAATGCATGTTTCTCCAGATGGGTTATGGCCTCATACAAAGGTTGGTTGGTTGCATTTCATTAACTTGTTTTTGATGGGGCACTTTGACTATTGATTTATATGGTGTTATATTCATGTTACCAGTGTCTAGTAGATCTGGATTCAGGGCAACTCTATAAGAAGCCATATTTTTTTTTATGTTTGCCACTGGTTTAAACTGAAGTACTTGCCCTTGAGGCAGTTTTGGTTGGCTGTCACTAATAGGCTTCTCATGAGCATTTGGTTGCAATTATTGTATGTTGTATCAAAATAGTGAAGATATTTTTACAGGCACAATTGTGTACTATATACAGGACTAAGTTAGACACCTGTTTGAATCTTCTATGCAGATCAGAGGAAATTTACAGGGATGCCCTGAGCACCAAGGAATATTTATTAAAGCTTGATAAGATCCACATCAACAGCTTTTCAAGATGGACAATGAGGATTTTATCCAACACAATTTAACTTTTTCTTTGTGGCAATCTGAAAATGGGAAAACTCATAGTAGCTCATTTGATCAGATGATGGATAATTAGTTATTTAACATTAGATTAGAAGTGCTGCAAAAATATAGGGAATTTGCATCTGTAAATCTAGAATTTCATCTCTTGTAAGATGTTGAATGTTCCTGATTTTATACCCTTGCTTTGTTAATTGCTGGATCAGAGCATTTTCAATAGTAATATTTTTCAACCCAAGATGCAACTTTAATCTTATCTGAATATTTTCCTTTGCAGTACTTGGAAGATTTCATAAATGGAGGTGAAGTTGCATCCCTTTTGGACTGCATTCGCCTGACTGCGGGACCTTTGCATGCTCTTGCAGCAGCAACTAGGCCTGCTCGAGCTGGTCAAGCTGTTGTGATCCCTGGTGTCACAGCAAGTATGTCTTCTGTATCTAAACAGAGCACATATCTACCTGGTCAGGGACTTCTTCCCAGCGGTTCAATCACAAATGCTGGCCATGCTACTTCAAATTCTTTGGGAGTCCTGTTGCTTCTACCGCTGCAGGTGTTGTTGGGAACCAGGGCCTCCATGGCACTCCAATGCTTGCCGCTGCAGGTCGGGGTGGCTCCGGTATTGTTCCTAGCTCACTGTTACCAATTGATGTTTCAGTTGTACTACGAGGCCCCTATTGGATACGCATTATCTATCGTAAACATTTTGCGGTAGACATGCGGTGTTTTGCTGGAGAGCAGGTATGGTTGCAGCCAGCAACACCGCCTGAGGGAGGTCCTGCAGTTGGAGGGTCATTGCCATGTCCCCAGTTCCGACTTTTCATCATGGAACATGTCGCTCAGGAATTGAATGGGTTGGAACCAAATTTTGCTGGTGGACCACAGACAGTTGGACTTTGCATCCAGGCAATGTGCCTGCTGGTTCAAGTCCACAGCTTGGTACTGCAAATGGAAGCAGATTAAACATCCCAAACTTGTCCGGGTTGTCCAGGCCTGGTCAAGTTAGTAGTGTGAATCGTGTGGGCAATTCTGTTTCACTGCCTTTAAATGTACCTCCAGTGAACTCGATGTTCCCTTTACGGAGAGCACAAGGCACAGCTGTTCCTGCCCATGTTAGAGGTGAATTAAATACAGCAATTATTGGCCTTGGAGATGATGGAGGGTATGGGGGTGGTTGGGTCCCCCTTGTTGCCCTTAAAAAGGTCTTAAGAGGCATCCTTAAGTATCTTGGAGTCCTATGGCTTTTTGCTCAGTTACCTGATCTTCTGAAGGAAATCTTAGGATCCATCTTGAATAATAATGAGGGTGCATTGCTGAATTTGGATCAGGAACAGCCAGCCTTGCGCTTTTTTGTGGGGTAAGATCAGTGACAGCTGTGTGACTTTCTTCTTCTATTACTACTCTTTTTCTTCTTTTTTCTTTTTTCTTTTTTTAATTCCTTTTCCTTCTTTTGTGAAGCTCCATGTTCAGATGATACTACAGGTCTTTGACTTATTCCTTAGGCCTCATCTAAACCCGGCTTTACCTTCTAGTAAAGGGTGTTTAGGCTTGACTAATGTAATATATTACATAAAACACTAGATCTCGTATTCTGCTCCTTCAAATCGCCCTTTTGACAGCGATGAAATTTCTGCTTTAGAATCTTTGGATGTTCTTTATAGGGACCTGTTTCTTTTGTTGTTTTGAGTTTGAGCTAGAACATGCCTGCTGCTTCCATAAATTATATCACACGGCATCTATAAAAATCTATATCTATATATCTATTTATAGCAATACTATTTATACACTTGCTTATATACCTATTTGTATTGAAATTGTCATTTTTGTTGTGGAGAGAAAGAGAAAGGAGAGAGTTTAAATTAAAATAAGATGGAATCCATACATACTTTTTAGTAATTGTGTGTATGAATAGTATTTCTTGTATGTATGTATGTATGTATGCTGTGACATGTAAGTACATGAATTTGGTTTATTATTGAGGCACGAGTTGTTTTTGTTTTCTTTGGCTTATTGACTTTTTGACATGATTTGCATCTGACGAATGGAGTTTTCCTATTTCCTACAGGGCATATGTGTTTGCTGTTAGTGTTCACAGAGTACAACTTCTCCTCCAAGTTGTTAGTGGCAAGCGTTCCCATCCGCAGCAGCAACAAAATTCAGCTGCTTCTGAAGACGAATTAACTATATCTGAAAGAAGTGAGATATGTGACTACTTCAGCTGCAGAGTTGCATCAGAGCCATATGATGCTTCACGTGTTGCATCATTTATCACTCTTCTTACCTTGCCCATATCGGTTCTGAGAGAGTTCTTGAAACTTATAGCCTGGAAAAAAGGGATTTCCCAGTCACAGGGCGGAGATGTTGCTCCTCAAAAACCTCGCATCGAATTGTGCCTTGAAAACCATGCCGGCTTGAATATGGATGGGAGTTCTGGAAATCTATCTGCAACCAAAAGTAATATCCATTATGATCGACCCCACAGCTCTGTTGATTTTGCTCTTACAGTTGTTCTTGATCCCGCTCATGTCCCACATATTATTCCTGCGGGTGGTGCTGCCTGGTTGTCGTACTGTGCTTCTGTGAGGTTAAGATACTCATTTGGTGAGAATTCGAGCGTCTCCTTCCTCGGAATGGAAGGAAGCCATGGGGGTTGGGCTTGCTGGATGCGGCCTGATGACTGGGAAAAGTGCAAACAAAGGGTGGCACACGCAGTTGAAGTCCAAGGATTTTTGCCTGTTGATGTAACCCAAGGGAGGCTGAGAGTAGTCGCCGATGGAGTCCAGAAAACCCTACATTTGTGCCTGCAAGGGTTGAGGGATGCTGGTGGAGCCACCGGAAGTGGCGGCACGTGAATCCATTCCAAAACTCTTACTTGCATCAAGGAGGCTCCCCCGCAGGTTCATGGTCTATGATGTTTAGACATATCCTGGTTTTGTACCGCCGCACGAAGAAGCTTGCAGCAGAGGAAGATGAGGACTGACACCGAGGTGGCGGCTGTGGATGAGAAAGTGCCAGAGGCCAATGGCGGTAATTGATGTTGATCAAAAGTCCCATTGATGACCAGACTTCCTTGTGTAAAGCTGATTAAATCTTGTGATCGGAAACTGGCAAAAATTGTATATTTATCTCAATGTTTTGTCTTGTACAGATAGATCACTGATAGGCCTGTAAACTGTAAAAAGAATTGCTCCGCTGTCATATACCTCGCTGCGTTCACCAATGTCAAGGGCAAACTTGTCAGAAAAATTTTTATTTTTTGACCAATTTAATTTTATTTGCATATTTAATTTGAGATTAACTGAAATTATGAGCTTAAGAATTTTATTGTTAGGCAAAGGCAATTAATTTTTATACTATGAAATAAGAAGATTTGCCCACATTTATACCGTGAAATAAAATGCACATCCATTTTATAATAAACATCCTTTTATTCCCTTTTTTGCATCAAACATAATTAATTTTTACTATTTATATGCTCAATTTTCTATTGATTTAAAATTTTAAAAATTTTTGTTCAAAAAAATATACTATTAAAAGTTCCTATGACACACTTTAAATAGATCTAATTTAAAAAAAAAAAACAATCAAATTTTATTTTATTTAGCTCTTAAAAAAAATAAATGTGACAAATAATATAAAGCTCGGGAAATGAAGATATCATAATTTATTAAAGCAATATGATTTTTTTAAACATATATATATATATATATATATATTATATTGGATCAATCAAGCTCTACTAAAAGTATTTATAGTGATATATAATTCATCAATTTATATAAGTGAATAAGAACTCTTTGAGTCTTCTGTTTATCAAATGGCAAATGAGCTGAAACATTAGGGCTAAATATTTGCAAAGATAAAAAAGAGATAAAAATATTAATATTTTTTTTCCTTTTTTATAAAGCGATACAATTATATACGGTTGCATACTAAAGTTGATACACTCCCGGCTAGGTCAGGACTCAAGCACTGTTTCAATAGCCATACATGGACCACGCACCATACACTAATACGTACAGACGGTACAAGATAATTAAAATTTTTGAAAACAATTATTCTAAAATTTGTTCTCTTAATTTTATTATCATATGTTATTTTAACCGTGACAATGCCATATTTTGATTGAACGGAAAATACTTAGGAGGCTAAATAATATCAATATATATTAAGTGACAGTTCACAAACATTAGAATGTAGTTGATCAAGCATTCAATTCACTTAATATATAGTTGCTAGGGGATTCCAACTTCCAAGCATAATATTTGGTATGTCATCCAATTAGACTAGTTCATTTTGTTCAAAATTTTAAAAGTATAGTTAAAATATAAAAATATTATAAATAGATATGATTAAATTATACTAAGTTAATTTATAAGATATGACAAAGTTTCACGCAACATAGATTATATATATTTTTATAACTATAATTTATTTGAGGTAAATGTCAAGTCTAAGAAAAAATCATCACAATAAATCATAATGTTGTGCAATTAATAATATTTTTATGTGAGCATTATTCATTTAAAATGTTTTAGGTCTTATTTTATCTAAATAACATATTTTAAAAAATATTTAATGTTTTATGTACTTTTTATTATCTTGATATCAATTTTAAACCCGAAGCACCCAAAAATAGAAAAAAATTATAGGCAAACACAAGCCAACCTGATTTTTATCATGGACATACATAATTATGATTTTTGGCTCACATAGCTTGGCTTAGCCCGACCCGATCTGACCTAATAGTTACTATTTCTCTTCTAAATTCGACCCAAATTTAATTTTAATCGGGACAGATTAGCAGGCAAATATTGGATAGATTGGGAAGGAAGACTTTAGATGCAGGAGATCAGCAGCAGATGAGGACTTGGAATACTTGTACAGCCCATAATCCTAACAGACATTTGGTTCTTAGCATGGGACACAGAACAAGAGCACTCAGCCATAGTTTTAGATCCAACTGATCTATATTCCAATCTAAGACAACAATAACAGCCGATAATATGTATCTACATCGGGACTTTCCTATACGGATATTTCCTAATATAATAATAATATCATAATATATTAGCCAATATTTTCTTATTATCTTGTGATTCTCTTGCCTTTTTTTTTTTTATCTATCTAATATCTAAATATACTTTTAATATATTTAATATCGATATGATCGTGATTGATACTAATAATTTTTATTCATTATACTAATTGTTCTACAAGTCAAACATATGAAGCACTTAGCATTACTCTTACTTGGGAATGCAGATGTAGGATTCACACATCTCTAAGTCCTACTCTCATGGGGTTTTCCCCCTCCTGGGATAGGGGGAGGGTGAACAATTTTGATGCATACAAATTCACTCAGTAAAACTCAATCATCTTAACTTGAAAAATTGATATATGAAAAAGTACAGAAATAAAATCTACAAAGTCTCCTTATAGGTTGACACCTCAACATCTTCTTTTTCTTCAGTGACAGCTGCTTGTTTTGCGTCTGCAGCGTCAGCAACAGAATCAGGCTCTTTCTTGAGCTCAGACTCAAACTCCTTCGCTGCCTGCAAGATCACAGAAATGTAACACAATCAACCCAAAATCTTATAAATTACCATCAGGTGACAAATGTCTTATCAAATCATAATTAGAATTATTTCCAGAAAATTTAATCATTACGTGGGCACAACATATGGTTATCATCTTGAATTGAAAGCCTCACTGAACCCCGCAACAATTGCTTTTGAGAAGTTACTGATATGCTAAACAATTTTAAGCAGTTGACAAGTTTCTGAGAGTCAGGTTCGATAACAGTCATATGTGCACGACTTAGCCATATTTTTGATGCCTGGTACTAATATAGGAAGAGAATCATAGACCAGCTGACCAGCAAAATATGGAGCTCCAATCACTGAAATAGACTACAATACCATGTAAGGTCAGTTTATAAAAGGAGATTTTTAATGTTTCACTTGTTCACACTTGTAATATGTGGTTCTTAAAATCTTCAGCTCATACTCAGTCCCTATACTACAATTAACAGCACTTTATAAGGTCTTTTACTTTCTCGTAGATTGGTGAACCAGATCTTTTATCTAATTTGAAGGGAAACAAAATTCTCATGGCAAGTGATTCTCTGTGGACTTGATTACTTTATCCTTGCGAAAGATAGAGAAGAAATGACGTTTGAGATTTCAGATCTCACTCTCTGTGCTTTTGAAGCAACGAGAAAGACAACTTAATCATCATCAATTTAGTACAAAATATTAAAATGGTAGTCTATGCTCAATTTTGAACCCCCAAAATGAAATTTTTAACATCCAATCCATACATCACCCATATCCCATTGAAGAATTTCAACAGCATAAAGTGGCAAATGCCTAGAGGAATTGACGTTAACAAAGCATTGCATCCCTTTAAACAACTGAACAGATTGCAATTATCATAGTCTGAGAAGGTCACTTAGTTCTAAATAGAGGAGAACAATGTACTGAAAGCACTTGTTTCTCTTATGTCGTTCCAGAATGACCCACCAAGGGGAACATAGGAAACAATTTCTCGAATAGAGGTACCATGGGAAGAAAAAAGTAATAAATTAATTATTGTGATAGAATTTGTCCATTCATTTTCAATTGGAAGAGTAATGTTTTGAGTAACAATGTGGGAAATTGATCAACTTCTGCAATATAATAATTCAAGTGGACCCTCATTTTTTTATCTTGATATAATTGGAAAGAAAGACAATCTTTGTAAAATTCTGAATTCCCAATTCTATGGCATTGCAATTCTATGATGGAAGAAATTCCCAATTCTATGGGCTTTTAACTTATTGTTCTAATTGCGAAGAGCAGATACCAGGTGCACAAAGTCGAAGCCACCTAATAAATTTCTTCTCCAATATAATGACTAAGAAAATTACCCATACAACAAATCCCTCCAATTAACAAGCCAGGGATACAATAAGCGATGCTGTTTAGCGAAACAAACCAGTCCATGCCTGGCTTGAGATCACTTGGAAAACGGCTCATTCGAGATAGATTTGTGATATTTGGTAACCCAAGCTCAATCCTATTTGGGGCTCATAAAATTAGCAAGCTTATCTAAGTGTGGGTTAATAAGGTTATTCCAATATATACATAAAGGTACTTAAGCTAACGATTTGAATATTTGATTGATCAATTAGAAACTCAATAAAGACTAATTGCAAAACTCAACAAACTAAACTCTACCTCACTTCCAAATTTGTAAGTTACAGGCGAAGCTTGGTATTTACAAGCATGCTCTTTTGCAAACCTACTAGTACATTAATATATTTCTTATTGTAACTAACTATTGCATATTGTAACTAATCAGTGTCTGCACATTGAAAGTAATTGATCACCTCACAAAAACCCCAACAATCATTGCTTGGAACTAAGAAGTAAAATCATGATTGAAGTCTCAAAGGACAATACCCACTGAAATCCTGATTGAAATCATCACACAGAAAATTTTCACTTTTCACAAACGTTGCCATTGATTGTCACAATCTAGCAAGTGGTGGGAGCTTGTTATGGAACTTGGAAACTATACAATCACGAAATATGATGGTCAACGTATTCAGTCCGGCCATCATCCCCACCACCACTCCCCCAAAAAGGAAGAAATTATGGTATATTAGTATTCCCTTTCGCCATAAGCGTTCAAATCTACATTTAAGCCTTAAGGGCATCCCAAAAAGTAGCTCCACGTACGTTAATCTAAGAATTGGAAATCACTATTGAGCTTTCCGGGAATTATGTGCAAAATCAAAGAGGTCCTTGTACTGGGATGTAGGAAGCAATTCATCACAATCATTAATATCTGCAAGGTCGGACTATTATATCCATCTATAACACAGCGACGCACAGCTAAGAATACAGAAAAAACACCACCACATAGTATCCAAGCTGTTAAATTTATAGCACTCGTTAAAATCACTTGATTCACCAATGTTCTGGGAAATGGAATTCCACTACCATTCCCTTCTCTTCTTGCTTAGAGGAAGTAAGTGCATAATCTGAAGTAACACTTCAACCCCACAAAAAAAAAAGAAAAAAAAACTCGAATGAAAACACTTGACTAACCTGCTGGAAGCTCTTCACTGTTTTGCCAATGCTCCGGCCCACTTCCGGCAGCTTCTTGGGTCCAAAAACAAGAGCTGCAACGCCGACTATGACTACGAGCTCCGGAACGCCGAGGCCAAACAAACAGGTGCAAGAAAGGCGCTTTTGGGGCACATTTGCGCATCTCGTTCGATTCAGAACCAGGCGTTTGGGGTTAACGGTTTTGAAGAGTTTGGAGTTGGAGTTGAGGAGGAAGGAAGAGTTTGAAGAAGAGAAAGCATGGGATTTGGAGAATGAGGGAAGCGAGAGAGTCGCTGATGAAATCTCCATGGATTGAATAATGCTCAAATTCGGGGTTATGCCGTTTTTGGTGAGGAACTAATGGATTGAATCGAGAGGAGGAGATAAGTGGGAGCTCGATGCAAGACTGTTTGACAATAATATATTGTTATTCATGTGACTATTTAAATATTTATTTATATACTTAACTTCATATAAATTTATAATAAATAAATAAATAACTTGTTATATTAGTAAAAGTGTCAGAAGGATCATTATAAATATACATATAAATAAATATATCATATATAACCCTTTTTTTTGGAAAAAAAAACCCATTTCATGCCTATTCAAATATCTTCTTTTGGACCCAAAAAGCAACACATCTTCTATTTTAGCATTGCTATATTTGTTTCTCAGTAATATGTAAAAACTAGAGAAAATTATATTATTACAAATAACTAGCATAGAGCATCTATATTCTCATTTATTAATTTTTATTCCAACTTTCATCTATCAAAAAGAGAGTTTTATTTTTCATTGGTCTGAGTTTTTTTTTTTTTTTTTTGGGGGGGGTCAATAGAGCCTCAAATATAAAAAGGCAATCTTTCTCTGAACTCTCCATATATCAAAAATTTCAGCAGCATAATCCGGATTCAGTTCTCAACCATTTCAACAGCAGCTTGCTTCTTCAGGCAGCGATGTGTATGCATATATAGTTGAAAAAAATCAAGTTTGGTGTTGAAATCGCTATGCCCGGACTTGCAGGAAGCCGTATTCTCTCCTTCCTAAACTTCAAAGCAACATCGCTCAACCACATCAAAGAAACCCACGGCCTACTTATCACCACAGGCCTCAAAAATCCTTCCATTCTGGGCAAATTAATCCAACACTACTGCGCACTCTCACCGCGATCCACCTCGAACTATGCGCATCTAATTCTCAACCACCAGGAGGACGAAAATCCGTTTCTTCTCAACACATTGATCAGATGCAGCCGACCCAGAGACTCCATTCTCCTTTTCGCGAACAGGTTCTCCAAATCTAACGTCGTTTTCGACGATCGTACCTACATTTTTGCCCTCGGAGCTTGCGCTAGATCAGAGGCAATATCGGCTTTATACGAAGGAAAACAGTTGCATGCTTGTATCATCAGAAATGGCATGGCCTCTAACCCTCTAGTGTCTACGACGGCTATGTATTTTTATGCGAGTAATGGTCAGATTGATTTGGCGAGACAAGTGTTCGACGAAATGCCTATGAGAAGCAGCGCAACGTGGAATGCACTGATGACGGGATATTGCTACCAAAGAGGAAGCTCTAATGAGAATGCCCGGGAAGCTTTGATGCTGTTTAAGGATATGCTGTTAGATGTATGTGGAGTCGAGCCGACAGATACTACTATGGTGTGCATTCTTTCTGCGGCTTCACAATTAGGTGAGCTAGAGATTGGAACTTGCGTTCATGGGTATGTAGAGAAGACCATAGATGTCCCGGAAAATGATGTATATATAGGTACAGGTTTGGTGGACATGTACTCAAAATGTGGCTGTCTTAGCAGTGCGTTGGCGGTATTTTATAGGATGAAAGAGAAGAATGTGCTAACTTGGACTGCAATGACAACGGGTTTGGCCTTTCACGGGAAGGGGAAAGAAGCTTTGGAGATGTTAGATCAAATGCAGGGACATAATGTAATGCCTAATGTGGTCACGTTCACAAGCTTGTTCTCTGCTTGCTGCCATGCTGGTCTTGTTGCAGAAGGCCTTCATTTGTTCCGCAGCATGGGGAGGAAGTTCGGTGTCGAGCCTCATATTAGACATTATGGCTGCATAATTGACCTCCTTGGCCGAGCGGGTCATCTTAGAGAAGCATATGAAACTATGATGAGAATGCCTGTCAAACCCGATCCAATCCTGTGGAGGAGTTTGCTTAGTGCCTGTAAACTGCATGGGGATGTGGGAATGGGAGAGAAGGTGGCGAAGGTCCTCCTTCAGCTTCAACCTGTTTCACGTCAAGTTAGTGCTAGAGCTCCCAGCGAAGACTATATCGCTCTATCAAATGTGTATGCTTCGGCAGGAAGGTGGGACAACGTGGAAATGGTGAGAGAAGAGATGAAAGTTAAGGGTACTGGAACTAAGCCTGCTTGTAGCGCTGTTAAATCCCTTTTGGATTCTTTATACTCTTCAAACCAACGACCAGGAAGAAAGAACTGAGGAAGGAGAAGTTTGCTATCTGGCTCCTGGTTTTGTTCTTTGCTACTACAAGTGAGGCATAAGACCTAATGAGGGACTTGAATGCTCAAGAATAATCAGCGTTCTTAAAAATGTCAAACATACATGAACAGATGCTCTGGTCACACAACGGCAGCTGCAAAAGTACTCCGTGATATTTTATAAGTCGCACGATATGAGCTGCTTGTTGCACTTGCTGCGAAAAGTGGAGCATATTCTGATGGTCATGAGAAAATAATGTTTTCCTTTTCTTATTTACATGGATTTTTCAAGGATTTCCCTCACAGGTTACAAGTACAATGTTCTGGGAGTCTGCTGCGATTCATGCTGCACTTTCAAACAAAATTTTTAAATAGACAATCACTTGACAGGGCAACAGAAGAAAAATATTGGGAATCGACAAGAAAAAGTTATTTACTGATGATGGAGCAGCTGTTATGCAATAGATTGAGGGAAGACAACACGTTCAGATAAGAATGAAATTAGAAGGCAAAAGAATAGGAATTGAGTACATGGAAAATATGCTAGAGAAATATGGAAAAAGAAGGCAACCTTTGATTGTTGCATACAGGATAGCTACTGCTTCCCGCTGCATTCCACACGAATCCGCTTCTGGAGATGCTCCAAGCTAGCCACCCTTGGCATGGATGCTGTTCGGCCCTTGTTACCTCCTACTACTGAAGTTGCAGGGGTTTGCAATGAATTTTCTACTGAAGAAATATCAGCAACACCGTCATCAACTCTTGTGGGAAGAGTAGGAATAGGATTACTAGGCACAGGGTGACAAAAGTGCTGCTTTGGCTCATCATGCATGGGAATAGTTGCATCAGCGGTGTCAGAAGGGCTTCCATTGACGGGTGGTGGTTTACTTATTGTGGATATCTCAGGCATTGTGTGCAACAGAAAATTCATCCCTGTCGCTCTTTTGACTGTCTCCTCTGCCATCTTCACCTGAAGCAAGTACAGGTAAATGATAGGAAAATAGTGCATTGGTGATATAAAGACAACAACCAACCCAAACAGGGCATCATCATTAACGCTGCTCCATGGATAAAGATATTGGTATCGGTCAATAATGTACAGGTGTTGGACATATTGATATCAGGCGCACAAATATTTCTGCGAATCAGAAATTAAAGACAAATACCGACAGATATATCACAATATATTCCCAATATACATATCATAATTTGGTCGTAGTATTGTGGGGACCAATACTAACATATATTGACCAATATTTCATTCCATGCCTATTCTAGGCAATAGAAGGATGTCCTGGAAGTTCATACCTTCGCTCTTAATGTTTCAACATCGGCTTTTAAAACCCTGTTGTCAACTGCAGCTTCATTATACTTTTGGCTTTTGTCGGACAGACACTTCAATAAAGAAGAATTTTCAACCTTCAGTTGAGCAACCTATGAGAGACAACTCAGGAATTAGCTCAGGAGCATAAGAAAAAACATCAAACTATGATGGTAGCGAGCACCTGTGCCTCAAGTTCAGTTAGATGTGCCTGTTTTCTCCTCCTGGAACGTCTAGCTGATTCCCTATTAGAAAGCATTCTGATATACAATATGTGCGTCCAGGGAGGATATCAAGAGCATTAGTTTGATACATCATCTCATATTAGATTAATGAAAATTGTACAAGCCCTATTCCATTAAACATTGGTTATCTCAAGAAATATTTTATTTCTTGTTTTTTTTTGGGGGGGTTGTAGGGCATTAAAAGGGGAAAATTTGAGATTGTCAAATATAATATGAAACAAGCTTATGCATAAAATAAGATGGGATCATATACGTCAGATCAAAGTAGTCCGACCCTTTCCCAAATATTCACATTACAGGAGTTTTATATATTGGATTGTCTTTCTAAGATATAGAATGAAGAGAAATACCATCAGGAGACACACTGCCAATGAACCTAAAAGATATTATTTGACTAGCAGAGAGAGAGGGACGAGAAGAAGAAAACGTTCAAAAAGGGAAGAGAAGGAGACACAAGAAGAAGATACCCTTACCTCCGTACACGCTTTGCATCAGTATGATCAAGACTTCCACTTGTTTCATTTTCTCCTTCGGCTTCATCATCATCAGATTGATCTCTTGATGAACCACTTGTGGTTGGCTTTGTCTGAGCCACAACGGGTAAAGCAGGAATTCCTTGAGATCCTCCAACATCCATATCTTGTGACCCTATGAAACATTCATAAAAGGCATTAGTCTCACTCGATGTTCATGAAGATCTTGCTGGACAGATTAATTCAAACCCTCCACTCCCCCCCCCTCCCCAAAAAAAAAGGAAGGAACAAGTAATTGAACTGTCGAACGTCAAAGACAATTGAATTATGTCACGCACAGAATGGACATGATGTTGCAAGCTAATCAATGCAGCAATTCTTGCGGGGATATGATATCATCATTTTCTTTCTACTAGTGATTTACTACTCATGTCATTGAGAACTTTTTCTTCTTATTTTTACTTGCTATCTGGCTAAACTTACCTCTGACTAACCTGCTGAAAAGTACTCCTCCCTACCTTGGGGTTGATGCTTCATCAGTAAGCTTGCACTAATATAATCAATGACAACGTTATGGTCTTTCCTGTCTGTATAGGAAACCCTTTTTATAAAGCATTGCCTAATCCTTGGTTTACAATTAGCCTGCACTAATCTAGTCTTTACCAGTGTCACATGTGGTACCACAGATACTGGAAGGCCTTGGATACTGCATTTCTAATTGTCGGTCAATAGTTTTTACGTTGTTCTAGGATACAGCAAACAAATATGTAACAAGTAAGACTTAATGAACATTGTAATCCATTAAACATGAACTATACAGTATATAATCACAGTATTTGTTGCCAATGAATTAACTTATCAAATATTCCAACAATCAACTCCATCAAACAAGAACTATTTCACCCTTCCGAGTAGTAAGGATAAAAAGAAAAGTATATGCACAATATTTCCATATATCGGGAACTTCAATCAACAATGTGCAGTTTCTGCAATAACAATGCTTGGAATTCAAGTGATAGATTAAGGTTTTGGAACCCATTAGCTAGGCAGGCTATATTGACAAAAGTTATGTCAATGCATCTACGAACACACCTTTAGACACAGCTCCAGAGCCTGCTTGTGAGTAGGCTGAACACCGTGATGCAGATTCTGCTACACCAGTTGAAGCCTGGGCTACAACATAGGGTGCCTGTGGACAAAAATAATCAAGAATTGAGTAACTGAATTTTATTACCAAATCAGTGAAACAATCGAGGAATAAGATGTATTTTTCTCATGCAAGAAATTCGTTTCTGATCCAACATTTAAACTGCAGCACATGGTGAATAGAGTTCACACAATTCCTATCAAGTGTGATCTTCTAAGATAACTACTAATAGCAAGCCTCTTATGTGAAAGTTCTGTTCCACTATCTAAACCACACTTTTAAATCCCCCATAAAGGCATTGTCTAGTCAAAGGTAATAATTATGCATGTCATGTTTCTTGGTCCTCCAATGATCGTAATCACTCCTTACAGCCACACATATCCCAAGCCTACTCATGCTTCCTGCATTGTGAGCATGTAAGTCAATTCTCACCCTCATTTTAACCTCTTCAATGACTCTACCAATATAAAATCTTCATCCATGCGTTATAGAACCCAAGACTGTCTGACAAGGAATTTAGAAGAGCTTCACAAGCAAATGATAGAAACAACTGGCTAAGAAACCATTCTGGGATCAGCAGGGGAATGAAAATGCGTAGAAAATTTGTAGCAGGGGAAAACGAAGAAGATGGAGGAAGTTAAATACTAAAAGGATTTCATTTCACTCTATTTAGAAGATGAATGCTGAAAAAAGACAATGCACGCTACTAGTTAGATCACTACATTTTTTAGGATACTAGAGTTCTGGTTTATGAAATATTAACAAATATTTTAGTGTAGCAATCTCTTTTTGCTAATTGAAATGATGAAATCTAGGGTTTCCATTTTATGGATCCACAGTGCTTCAGCCTTCAGCCCTCTCTGTTATTTTCTTTTGTAAGACAGGTGTTATATTCATTAGATTAATTATGTTGGAAGGTGACACTTTCTATTTTTATTCAATTATGCTGTCTTTCTCTGAGCATTTTTTTCTTCTCTCTCACCTTTAGTAGCTAAGTGGAAGATCACACACGATTCACACAGGATTTGAATAGAGAAGCGGAATACTTTCTGCAGCTTGTGCACTGCACAAGATACCGGAATGTCAAGCACTTCAACAGAAAAATTAATACCTACAAGGCAAATTGCCACATCATCTCTACCTAACGGCACTAAAGGGTAATTTAAGCTGTTGTATTCATTCGAAGCAAAAGATAATGTCAAAAAAATGAGATCAAAGGGTATGTAGAGCACAAGAAGAAAAATAGAAAGAATGTTATTATCCAGCTTGCTTTTGTTGGAAAATTTCATGAACAATTTGATTCTACCACAAATCTACATATAATGACTTGTCTAGATTACAATCAGGCCATCTACATGAAGCAGCAGCAGCAGCAGCAGCAGAAGCAGCTGACACCACAAGAGAGGCAAAGGCAGGATAATTCACGCTGAACAGGAGGCCTGATTTGCAAGGTGCAAACTGATACAAGCAGATATGAAGTGGCCGCTGGCTTGCAAGATAAGCAAGGAACAGGTGAGGCAAAGGATTTGAAATGGAAATTATATGCAGTCATGAAAAGGTCATATAGCAATGTGCATAATTCAAGGTGGCTGAGTTACAAGGTCTCTTGATAAAGAAGGAACAATTTCCATGAGGCATCTTTCCAGAGCTAGGTGTTTGACTCTTTTTTCTCTACAAGAGGTTTAACATGCTAGGATTATTCCACTAAAACGACCGCAATATGATAGTACAAGTAAGATGATATAGCAGTACAAACAAAATTAACATAGAACAGGGAAACAACTCAGCCAAAAAAGTAAGATAATCAAATTTCTCCCAGCCAATTCACAACTTCATTTCTAGTAACACACCAAAAAGCCGATCAATCTTATTCAATTCAAAAAAAGGAGCCTTTGTATCATTCAACGAAAACATCAATCAAACAAACCAAGTGTCATTTTAGTCAATTTCCGACAAAGTCAGAAGCATAAAACAAAAGCTTAATTGGGTATGACAACCTACAGAACAGAAGCAATGATGGTAAACTGTAACATGGAGATGTCAGCATAAACGATCATGTTAGGTGAGTTAGAAAAGGATGAATAGCATGCAGCAAGCCACAGTTGATATATCAGAATATCCAAAGGAGATGAAAGTTTGATGGAGAAAAATGGTTAAAACATAACTAGCTTCCAAAAAATATTTTCCATATGTTTTTTTGTTGCCATCCAATTTCACAGCCTTAACATTAGGCCGTCTTGGAGGATAGTCCCAATCTGTGTCATTCAGTTGATTCTCTAATGTAAAGACCATGATAAAACGGATCCAATGTGGAGGAGAGGGGGAGATAACACTTGGAAAAACCACACACATCAAATCAGCTCACGGTTTATCTGAATGGTGATTAATACAGTGTTTCTTGTCTAACACTTAGCAAGAAGTCGTAAGTCTCTCAAAAGCATAAGAGATGATGGCCATTGGCCAAAAACTAATTTTATGCATAACAAGGCAAAGCATATGAGGGTAAGATTGGGACTAGCAAAAAAATAACATGGCAAGATTCAAGGTCCTTTTAAGTGACAATTTAAACATGTAAGGTGGTTGTTTTGGCTACTAATTGACAAGCGATAACTCCACTGATTGTGTTTGTCAAGAAAACACATTCGAGCCTTTCAAGAATCCAATTAGCATCAAAACAATTACATGAAACAGTGGAAGGCAATTGCAATAATATCCTAGCTTTGAAGACGAGCAGGGTAAAAGGTAAGAATCAGCAATGATGGGATGATAAGTTGTCCCAGATCAACAGATGGAAATCACCCAAGTTGAATTGCATGATGAAGAAACATCTTTCCACAAAAGTAGTATCAATGACCACGGTACATAAGCAAAAGTTGGATACGACATTTGACTCCTCACTTAGCACAAACTCAACTTCAAAATCACTCTATACAATAGCTAGACTATTGAAACTGAATTTCTGCTAGGCCTATAGACAACTAAAAGAGCACAACACATGATCTCCAATATAAAGTCGTCAACACAAACCCACGAACTCATTGCAAGTATACCCCCGTCTTCAAACTTAAAACATGTTCAGTTTCTCGACGGCTTCATTAAAAGAGAGGAAGAGCAAATTTGCATCAGCAATATATCTCACATTGAGGAAGATAGCTTCAGCTACAGAAACTGATTAATTCAAGCATAATTTAAGAGACCAGCCCCAAACCCAGGAGGTTAAACCAATTTAAGTTAACCAAACCCAAATAAATCGAAAAAGGAAGGTAAACAAAATCATTCAAAGAACAGACGAACAAATTACAAGAATCAATCGAACGCAACCTCAATTTTTTTTCGACAGAAAAAAGTCAAGAGAATGAGAAAGCAGGGGAGAGAGAGAGAGGGAAAAACCCTTGTCAACGCAGCTGCAGCAGCACATGCCAAATTTAGTCTATTCTCGAGGAAGGCGAGGTAATCTTCTGAGTCGATCGGGATGTTCAATCCCGAATTAAGCGAAGTCGTAGCAGCCGCAGACTGAATGTGATTATTAGGCTGGTCAGAATGATTATGGCACTCATGGTAGCTCTGGAGGTTTTGAGGATGGAGATGATGGTCTTTGATCTCAACAATGTCGATTTCAGCTATGGACGTGGAAGATGAAGACGTCTTGGAAAGAGAAGAGTCAGCCTCCTGAAGGAACCTCTGGAAGGCCCATTCGGAGGCGCTCCGATTCATCTTCAAATCTTCCGACGTCGCCGGCGGCGGTATTGGCGGCGGCGACCAGAATTGTTCGGCAATTTCATCCACTGAAAACACCCTATCCATTCTCCTTCACAATTTTCACTCGCTCTTTCTTCTTAATCTTCTTGTCTTCCCTTTTCCGATTCTGTGGATTTGAGTCAATCGTTTTCTGCTACACGTATACGAAGATTATTATATCAATTTTGTAAAAACTAATCATTAAATTATACTATCAATAAAAAATCGAATCAATAAAAAAAAAATAGCTTTAATTATGGGTAAAGAAGGACAGGACTTGCGGGGTTGGCATCTTCAACAAGGCTATCTGGTGATTTTCAACGACGAGAAACGTGAGGAATTAGGCCACGGGAGTTAATTAAAAAAATAAAATAAAAACGTTACCTTAAAATTTTGTTATCATGGAGTTATTAAGTTTACATTTGTACCCGTTAAAATTCACCTTATTTTATAAATAATTTTTTAGTTTTATTTTTGACTTTTTTTATTTAATTTAATAGATAGGCATCGTTGAGCAACAGTGTTGAATATTAGTTCACTTTGACATCAAATTGGCTTCTTTTTTTTTTAAAGAAACCTAGCATTTTAAAGTTATATTTTGATGTGTTCCTAGTTTTTAAATTGTGGTACAAATTAAAAAGTCATTCGATCTTTTACTACATGTTAAATTGAAATGAATCCAATCTCCATCGCCACCAATCTGAAATTTATACACCACAAATTATAAATAGGAGGTCAGAAGATTGACGGGAATTACTTCTCAATTTATCCTCTAACGTTTAAGTCAAAAATTCTTTTCAAAAGATAGAAAGATATTAGGTGGATACTAGATAATACAAAATTGCATATGAGCAGAAAATATAAAAAGAAGATTTGGTCCTATTATACACCCAACGGGAGGCAACTTAGAGAGGAAGTAAGACTGAACTTTTATTGTGCGCCCAACAAGGGGCAACTTAGAGAGAAAGGAGGACTGGGCTCCTCTTTTGTTGCACGCAGTCAGTGATTCATTAGAGCTACACTCGGTGAGTAGCTCATTAGTGATGCACTCATGGAATTGTTTACTATGGATGCACTGAATAAGTGGTTCATTAGTAGTGCACTCGTGGAGTGACTTATTACAGTTATACTCATTAAATAGCTCATTATAGATACACTGAGTAAATTGCTCACTAGTGATACACTTGATAGGGAGTAACTTTTGTGACGAGGAGGAAGAGTTATAATATTTTAATATGTAATAGTTTATAGATATAAATTTATAAGGTAGAAAGATAATATTTTTATATGTTAATTAAAATACAAAGGAATATAGCTAATAAAAAGTTGTCAATATTAAACCCTTTGAGGGCTACCGATTTCTAGCAATTGGAGCTTGCAAAGCCGCTGTGAAGCTCTAGACTCGGTGAGTCAAGAACTTGGGCCCTAGTGACGGTGCCATCGAAATTTGATAATGGCAAGTTGGTGGCTCTGAGGAGCGCACCATTGAATATTTTCAAAATGCTGTCAGCTGCTTTGCAAATGTGGGATTTGAAAATTATTAAAAATACTATTACTAGCTATCTTATGGGAATCAAGTGGAATTGAATTCAGGAATCCAGACCAAGCTTATGGGAGATGATTTTTCATTTTTCATGTCATGAAAGAAATTAAATATATAAATTTAAGTATATCATCTTCATATTATAAATAAGGAAACTATCAAATAGCCAAAATAATTTTAGTGTTTGATAAAGTATCCCAAATTTACCTACTCAACCTTCAAAAAATATAAAAAAACTTTGAAAAATAATTACAGCTAAACGATTAGCAAATCATACCTCTCGACAATACTGTCTTTGTGGGGATTCGGATTTGACCAACGATCATCAACCAAATTTGGTCATACGAAAAATCATAAATATCAAAAATAATCATCAGACTCGTAGTATAGTCATAAATGTGATCACTAAGGTTGAAAATATCTAATGTATCCGGAATATTTTAGGAAAAACATAGCTTCAAAATTGGCAAAATAATACATGACCATTTGAATATATCTTTAATACATAAAAGAATTAAAAATAACTCCAATTAGGCTTCAAATTTCTATGGCTATCCATTTAACTCTAAAGTCATCCATCTCTATTTTGCTAATTTGAAAAAAATAAATAATAATGGTGAGTTAAAAACCTAATAAATAACTCTAACTCGAGTCAATAATAGCGAAAATTAAGTTTATCTAGGGAACATCTATCAAAATAAATTTCAAGATAATATAAAATATATAGGAAGTAACAACTGTCCCTAGTTATTAATAAAGTATCAAATATAAATGACGTCAATAAATTAAATAACTCAATATTGATGTTTATATACAATATCTATAATATCAACTCTATAATGATGTCAATATCTCGAAGGACATCCATAAAATCCTAACGAATCCCAAAAAATATAATGAGGTCTCAAAATATTTATAATATTAAGATCTATTGCGTATTATAAATTCGGGTTATCCTACGAATTAGGGGCCACGAATTAGATCTTTACGTTGGATTGATGTGATGTAGATTCGATCTCCATTGTTACGAATATGAACCCTGTACAATATAATTGAAAACCAGAGGTTAGAGGATAGCAAAAATTACTACCTCAGTAAATCTTCCGATGTTCAAATTAGATATCTTTCTAAGAAAATAAAAAGATATATGGTAGATGTGTGAATCGGTGGATTAAGTATTTGGGTACACCCGGAAGACGGACGGCTAGGAGGTGTGCCCACTGTGGGACGTCTTGGATGCATTCTTTATAATAGGGCGTTTTAAATGACCAGGATGTTCCTAAATGATGTACCCCTGAGGGGTTTGGACACTTGGTAGGAGAGATGGCTTATAGAAGGGGCAAGATAAAATCTATCATCATTTTTCCTCTTCCTCATTCTTTGATCACTTCTCCCTCTTTTTTCATCTACCTTTGCTTCTTCTTTTCCCCCAGGTTCTCCCCCTTTGTTTGGATGAGAATAGTTATAAAGGCGGTGGTAGTTATTTTTCTCTCTAATAACCACCGACCAAAAACTACCCGTGACAACCACCTGGATAAGACCAAACGGTTGAGCGATTTTTTCTTGGATCGGGTATACCGAACCCATCAAGATCATTCCATTATTTTTATAAAATCCAATTCAATATAATGTTATAATAACACAAGATATTGAAAAATTTTTATAAATTTTATTTTATCATTATGACAAAAGGTCGCATATTTATACCTCTTTCATTGGGTAAGTAAGTCGAGGTCATAATATCTCATGGTATCCTCATCTTTATGGTCCTCCCACAAATTGTACCTGTAATATTCCAAATCCCAATTTAAATTATTTTAATAGTTATTATAATTTTGGGTATTTTAAACGTGAAAAAAATAAATTAAAATATTACAAAAATTTTGACGAACTATCGAGATTTTAGAGTGGCGTCCAGAGTGCGCCTGTGCTATTATTCGGAATCTGATTCGGGATTTTAAAATTTAATAAATGATATATTATTATTATTATTATATAAAAAAGAAAAAAAAAGGAGATTGGGGATAGGGGAGAGAGGGGGAAGAGGAGAGAGAGAGGGGAAAGGAGGAGGGTTCGCAGGCAGAGGAGGAGAAGGAAAAAAGCGGCGGCGGCGACGCAGGAGATCGATAGCGACAGTGGTCAGCAAAGGCGCGGCGTAGGCAGCGAAGGCGCAGCGTACGCTGCGGCGGCGTGGGCTGAGGCGATGGTGGGCGTGGTGTGGGTTGCGCGAGGAGAGCAACGGTGAAGTCGCACAGGGAGCAGCGGGCGGTCGCGTGAACGACCGTGTGCGGTTAGGTGGTGGTGGGAGAAATTGTCGGGCGGCCGGTGCGGTGGTGTAGTGATGGAGCAACGGAGCAGTCGGCAGCAACCGGCAAAGGGTTGCACGCGGAGGAGAATGGAGGAGAGAGGAAGGGCGCACGGGTTCCGCGGCAGTAGGAGAGAGAAATGCCAGATTTGGGTGTTTTAGGACATCTTTTCTTTAAATCTGTAGAGTATGAAGTCGAGGCAAGTATCTCCTAACCCTATTCTTGATCTGTTTTAATTTCTGATATATTTTGGCCACTGTGGGAGATTTTACTAACATACATATATTTTTGTATACCCTAAATTTATAAATTATGTACATATATGCATGTTTTACTCGTCGTGTGGTGGTTTTACGCTGGTATTTATAATTTGGAAGATTTTTAAACACCCGGACAGTATATATATATTTTTGTGTATCCGTAAATTATGGGATCATGAACCAAACCTTGCATTGATCATGCATGCTGCCGGGGCGGGGTCACTACGGGACCATGGTAGTCCGAGACCCGATGGGTCGTTACATATGATTCGAGGCATGAGTTATTGGTACTGCTCCCGACGGGGAGGTTTAGTCCCAACAGGGACATATATGATATGATCACTTCTGCCGGAAGGAAGGTTGAGACATTTAATAGTTGACCTACCCCGCTGTGTATTTAAATGAAAACCATCGTAAGGAATTGACGAAAAACTAATTTATTCGGACGTCCTAATATATAACTAAAATTTGAGATTGCACCCAAAGTCGCGGGTGGTAAAAAATATAATGAGCAAGTTACTAATCTATAAGATACAGAGTACATGGATAGCCTTGAGCTGCTGGCTTAAATCACAGCCGATATAGCCATGATTAACGGACGATGATAACCCTTCCTCAAAATGGTATTATCGGTCTTTGGTTCTCCGATTTCGTACATACTTTATATTTCTACATGTATTTTGGTGGACTGTAATTGAGATACGTTATTTGGCCCACGGATGGGCGATAGGAATGTCTCATACGTATAAATATGTGATATATCTGGAATGCGTTTTAATTTATATTTTAATTCTGACGGTCTTTTCTCGATTTCTGTATTATGAGATTTGAATCCAGAAGATGGTTTGTGTCCCACACGGATGCGATGACGGTCACGATTATATAATGTGATATCGGATCATATGATATGATATCGTCTATGATATTTCACCGGATCGTTATTTATTATGATTATGTTCCAAAGGGACTGTTTGATACGTACGATAATTTAGTACGAGATATCTCCTCGATTTTTAAGGATTTCACGGATATTATGTTTTATTTTACGTGATTACTATACGATATCTCTACTTCTGATTTATGAGTACTGTTTTATACGATGATATTTGTTGAACTCTAGGTTCACATTTTTATATTTTATCCCTTCGAACTAGTGGTATGGATACACTTGTAGGAGCTCGGACATGTTCGGGCTCGGATATCCCCTTTGGCAAGTGAAGATGTTATGTTTGGTATATTTCTGATCTCGATGATGTATTATAGTTATTATTTATGGCCGGATGATGGCCCTGATCATTGTATGAGAAATATTTAAATTGTAGCATTATGTTGATAAGTTGTTGTTATATTCAATACCTCTCTTACGATTGTTGATAGTAAGTCGCGTATTATATTTGTCCAGATTCATATCCGATGAGATCTTATGTGGGTTTTATTATATCGGGTCCTATATGTGTATGATTATCACACCCGAATTGGGTTATTATGGTTAATAAAAATATTTTTATGAATTTTATTTTTGACCTGCGTATATTGTGTTCCTAGATCGTGACAGAGCTAGTATCAGAGAAAAGGTTAAAATGAGCGGTATTTTTGGATAATTTTGGTTAAGAAATTGATTGAATATTTAGCGAATAAGGTGCAGCCTATGGTAAAGAATGAAAGTTTGAGTTGTGAATGTTTGAATTCGACTTGGAAAGTCGATTAATTCGCTGTGATGAATTGCGTGAACGACGTAATGGATGATTCGATTTAACAGCCAGATGAGACTTTAGTTGCTATGTGAAGGACGATCTGTTAGGGGTAAGATGGAGTGCCCTTCGAATTATTAAGAGTGAGCCTGTTTAAAAATTTTTTGAGATTTTTGATCCAATTAAGACTTAAATTGAGCTTCAGGAAGTGGAAGTCGTGTTTGAAATTTTTGAGAGTTCAGATAAAACTCGATCTATTGTCCATAAGTTGGAGAGTCAGGCAAGCTAGTGATGGGCTTCTTAGTGTTGCATTCCACTTCTTTTGATGTTTAGTGGAGGTAATTTTTGGAAGTCACTCTCCATTTGGCATTCAAGATAGTAAGGAAGGTGAATTTGGTTGGTAAAGGCACAGAAATAAGTCTGTGGCCTTTGAGCTTATATGTAAATATTCTATACTTTTCTAATTTCTAAAAATGAGCTTTGAGGATGTTTACCCCTGATGAGTAAACCATTGATCTGTTAAGATTGTGAACTCTGATATCCGATCTAGGTTTGTAGATATTAATGATTGACTAATCTGATTTTATATGATAAACCGGACTTTGATATGATATTAGGAGTGACTTGGTTGGCAAGTCGTCGTACTAGTATGGATTATTCAGTAAGAATATTTTGATTTATAATATGGGTTGTGAATTTTGAGTTTGGGAAAGATTTGATTGAGTGGCGATGAAATTAATATCATTGTGCCAGCAAGTTAATTGATGAGAATGTGTACCGAGTTTGTTTGGCATATGTGGCCACATCTGGGAGTCATTTTGTGGTCATTAAGAATTTTCTAATTGTATGGTAATTCGAAACTATTTCTTAGAGGAGATTATTAGCCTGAATTATCTTTTGATCGGTAGCTAAGGTTGTTGAGGTTGTGTCAGGAATTGGCCCCAATTTTTAAGACCTCGCATAGAGTCGTGGAGGCATCGGTTGATTGTTTTACCGTAGGGTGCTTCAGTGCCCTTTAGGATGAGTAAAAAGAATCGATGAGGTTATCTGTGAGATATTAAAATTTTAATTCGTTCGGAAAATGAATCCTTTGATAACGAATGTTGAAAATTGATAGGTGATTTGTTTGATCATTGGTTAGGGCTCAATATTTTCACTAATTGATCTGAATTCGAAGTATTGTCAAATTAAGGATAATCGAGAGAATATGCCTGAGATAGCCTTCAAGATCAAGGTACGGTCATTGTGAGCTTCGGTGGTACTTTGGGTTTGTAATTGTGTTGGCATCTTTTATGAATCTTTTGAATTGAATCTTTCGGCGGTATTTGAGTCTATTTGTGATCGATTCATTAATGATGTTTTTATTTGTTCAAGAGAATTTATGTAGAGTATGAGATTCGTCTGAGAACTGTGCCATAATTGCAAATAGTAGTTTGTGATTTGTCCAATTAAGGAGATGTGAGTTTGGTTGGAAGTAGTATTATTTAGGCGTGTTGTTTCTTCGATGGCATGTTTATGGATTTGCACAAGATTGAAACAATAGCCGGTTGGGAAAGACCATCGTATGTTATGAAGATGCGCGATCTCTTGGGTCTGCTTAAATCTGTTAAATGATTTATTGAGGATTCATCAAGAATTGTAGCGTCTGTAAGGCGTTGGGCTTAGAAGCTATCAGTGTTCGTTGGAATGATGATTGTGAGGGGAGCTTTCAAGAAATGAAAGGGCGGATTATCGGCAAAGTCGATTTGGTTGATCCCCGATGAATTAAGTTAATCTGTGTTAAGTTGTGGCACTTCTGAGGAAGATTTGAGATTGTATTCTAATGCAACTTATTCTAGAAGTAGTGACCTATGGGTTACGACTGTTGAAAGTTTATGATCAAGGTTACTCCACTTATGGCTTGGAGTTAAGCAGTTGAGGTTTTTATTTTTGATGGTTTAGAAATGTTATTTATATAGAAATAGTTGTGGCTTAATTTGATCACAGTGGTTTAAATAAATTATTTCAGAAAAAGGAGTTAATCATGTGGCAATGTAAGCGAGTAGATAGCTTAAAGGCTATTATTGGCGATATTTTGGGTTGGAAGCCTTCGGATTTGACGTGCCATATGTTCATATGAGAAAGCAGAGCATGAGATGCATTCATAAATTTTACTTTGGAATTGTCAAGGACAATGGAAAATATGAATACGTTTAGAATAATTGTGGATTGGCTGTTGAGGATGGCCCATTTATTGCCAATTCGAGTGATGTATTTGGATGAAAAGTTGGTTTATCGATATGCCAACGAGATAATGAGGTTGTAGGATATTCCATTCTTGAGGTTTCAATTACACTCTGAAGTTGTGCTAAATTTCGACGCAAGTTTGTACAAGAAATTGAGCTCCTGATTGAAATCCGATATAGCGATTTTTACAGTCAGGTGACCAATCAGAGTAGTACAGCGGAAGCATGTGGGTCGTAGCCCTTGGTTGTAAGATTTGATTTAAATTTTTAGGTAGAGAATCTGATTTGACATCCGGTTTAAGGATATTGACTATGTGGAGGCTATGTTGAGTCTGTGAATTTTTAGTTGTTCAGGTGTCTCGTGCTTGAGGGAAGAAGCCAAGAAGAAGAAGACTTCGAGATTTTATTTTGGTCTGCTTTGGACAGCGAAGATTTTGGTGGCAATTTGGATGATGATGGATAAGCTGATGAAATCAACTCATTGCTCGCTAATCAAAACGGCATTCCCGAGTTTGGCCGTCAACATATTATCGAGATGAGGAGATTGTAAAGTATTCTAATTTTGAGGCACTTGATTGCGATTGGTGGCAAATGATTGATCAAAGTTATACGGTGGAAACGTGTGGATTCATGATTATCGGTCACAATATTTAATTTGAGAATTGAAGCAAATGATCAAATTTGCAGCCTGATTGGATGAATTTGAATAGTGGTCAGATGTTTTTGAAAGTATCAAGAAGAGAAGAGTTTTAAGTTTCAGAGGCAAATGATAGATTGATGTTGAAATTCAATAGGCTTTTTGAGGTTTTGCAAGCGAATTGGAGAGGTGGCCAACAAATTGGCGTTGCTCCGAGTTTGGCGGAATCATTATGATGTGTTTTGTGTATGTATGTTGAGAGAAAAATGGGTTGATCCCTAGCATGTGATCGAGTGTGAATGGTTGTTGATTTCGAGAAGCTATTTTATATTGGGATTTTGATTCTGATTTTGGGATAGAAAGATCAAGCGATAAGAATCAGATTTTTGGAAGAATCTTTTGATCGAGGTTAAGTTCAGAAGAATTGCTCTCATTTGTTCAAGAATTAATGTGCAAAAATTTTAAGGACGAAATTTTTATAAGGAGGGGAGAGTGTAATATTTCGAATCCCAATTTAGATTATTTTAATATTTATTATAATTTTAAGTATTTCAGATGTGAAAAAAATAAATTAAAACATTACAAAAATTTTGAAAAACGATCGGGATTTTAGAGTGGTACCCGGAGCTCCCTATGCTGTTATCCGAAATCCGATTCGGAATTTTAAAATTTAATAAAGGATATATATATAATAATTATAATAATATAAAAAAAGAAAAAGAAAAAAAAAGATGAGATTGGGGATCGAGGAGAGAGGGAGAAGAGGAGAGAGAGAGGGGACAGGAGGAGGGTTCGCAGGCAGAGGAGGAGAAGGGGAGAAGCGGCGGCGACGACGGTGGTCAGCGGTGGCGTGTCGTAGGCTGCGGTGGCGTGGTCTGAGGCGATGGTGGGCGCGGTGTGGGTTGCCTGAGAAGAGTAACGGAGAAGTCGCACGAGGAGCAGCGGCGGTCGCATAACAGCGCCGGTGCCGGCTAGGTGGTGCCTGGGAGCCGTCGATGGCCAGGCAGCGGTGCGGTGGTGGAGCAGCGACAGCACATCGGTCAGCAGCAACCGGCAGAGGGCTGCACGCGGAGGAGAATGAAGGAGAGAGGAAGGGCGCGCAAGTTCCACGCCGACAGGAGAGAGAAATGCCAGATTTGGGTGTTTCGGGATTCTTTTCTTCAAATCTACAGAGTATAAAGTCGAGGCAAGTATCCTCTAACCTTATTCTTAGTCTAATTTAATTTTTGATATATTTTAACCACTGTGGGAGATGTTACTAACATGCATATATTTGTATATATCACAAATTTATAAATTATGTACATGCATGTATATTTTACTGGTCGTGCGGTGATTTTACACTAGTATTTATAATTTGAAGGATTTTTGAACACCCGGACAGTATATATATATACATTTGTATATCAGTATATTGTGGAACCATGAATCAGGCCTTACATTGATCATGCATGCTGCCGGGGGAGAGGTTACTACAGGATCATGGTGGTATGAGACCCAATGGGTCATTATATGTGATCCAAGACACAAGTTATTGGTACCACTCTCAACAGGGAGGCTTAATCCTGACGGGAGACGTATATGATAAGGTCACTTCTGCCGGAAGGAAGGTTGAGACATTTAGTAACTGACATGCCCTACTATGTATTTAAATGAGAACTATCGTAAGAAATTGATAAAAAATTAATATATTCAGACGTCTTAATATATAACTAAAATTTGAGGTTGCACCGAAAGACGCGGATGGTAAATATAGTTGACAAGTTCCTAATTTATGGGAGATAGAGTATGTGGATAGCCTTGAGCTGCTGGCTTAAATAGCAGTCAATATAGCTATGATTACCAGACGAGGGTAACCCTTTCTCAAGTTGGTATTATCAGTCTTTGGTTCTCCGATTTCGTACATGCTTTGTATTTCTGCATGTATTTGGGTGGATTGTGATTTGAGATACGTTATTTAGCCCATGGATGGGTGATAGGAATGTTTCATACGTATAAATATGTGATAAACTCGGAACGTATTTTAATTTATATTTTAGTTTCAGCGGTCTTCTCTCAATTTCTGCATTATAAGATTTGGATCCAAACGATGGTTTGTATCCCACACGGATATGGTGACGGTCATAATTATGTAATGTGACCTCGGATCATATGATATGATATCGTCTGTGACATCTGATCGGATCGTTATTTATTATGATTATATCCTGAATAGACTGTTTAATGCGGACGATGATTTAGTACGAGACATCTCCTCGATTTTCAGGGATTTCACGGATATTGTATTTTATTTTACGTAATTATTATACGATATCCGTACTTTTGATTTATGAGTACTGTTTTATACGATGATACTTGTTGAGTTCTAGGCTCACATTTTTATATTTTATCTTTTCAGACTAGTGGTATGAATACTCTTGTAGGAGCTCAGACGTGTTCAGATTCGGATATCCCTTTTGGCGAGTGGAGATGTTATGTTTGGTATATTTCTGATTCCAATGATATGTTATAGTTATTATTTATGACCGGATGATGGCTCTGATCATTGTATGAAAAATATTTGAGTTGTAGTATTATATTGATGAGTTATTATTATGTTCAATACCTCCATTGCGATTGTGGATAGCAGGTCGTATATTACGTTCATTTGGATTCATATCCGATGAGATCTTGTACCGATTTTATTATATTGGATCTTGTATGTGTATAATTGTCACACGGGTTGGGTTACTATAGTTGATGAAAATATTTTTATGAATTTTATTTTTAATCTGCGTATATTGTGTTCATTGGTCATGACAGTACCAATAACAAACTAATATCATTTATGATTCTTATTTTGGTCAATTTTTTTAACATTCAATGAGAATATTTGACTCCCATAAACCTGAGCTACATTGCTAGCCTAATGCGAGTATAAGCAAGGGAGAGAGTCCATTCTAAAAGATCGGTCTAGTAGAAGGAAGAGCCCCCTAACTTATAAGTTGGAGATTTTATCTCAAACTTTTTAATGTGGGACTCGCATAATTTCTCCATCTTTCAATAGCCGTAAAATCTCGCGGC
This sequence comes from Nepenthes gracilis, assembly GCA_033239525.1. Lineage (NCBI taxonomy): Eukaryota > Viridiplantae > Streptophyta > Magnoliopsida > Caryophyllales > Nepenthaceae > Nepenthes > Nepenthes gracilis. The sequence continues at coordinate 25,618,632 of BSYO01000001.1, forward strand.
TGCACGTTGTGTCACTTCACTCGGCGGCTTTCACTCTGCGACGCTTCACTTCGCCTCGACAGTAGGTCAACCCCTCCACAGGTAACCCTTTCCGATCAAAACCCTCCGCAAGTGGCCCTCTTCAGATTGGAACTGATCTCAATGAAAGCACCATTTAATGCGAGTACAAGTCAGGGGGAGATGCCATCCCAAAAGATCGGTCTAGTAGAAGGGAGAGCCCCCTAATTTATAAGTTGGAGGTTTTGTCTCAAACTTTTCAATGTGAAACTTGCATCATTTCTCCCTCCTTCAACAACCGCAAACCTCGGTGGCTGCATTGTGCGACACTTCACTCCGTCCCGACACACCGGTAGCAGGTCAGCCTCTCCGCAGGCAGCCCTTTCCGGCCAAAACCCTCCACAGGTAGCCTTATCCGAGTCGGGTTTGATATCAATGAAAGAACCATTTAATGCGCACATAAGCCAGGGGAAAAGCCCATCCTAAAAGACCACTCCAGTAGGAGGAAGAGCCCCTAACTTATAAATTAGAGGTTTTGCCTCAAACTTTTTAATGTGAGACTCGCATGATAGCCTTATCGATAAATCGTCATTTGCTGATAGTCTTACTAAGCTCATAGACCGGGTTAGATTTGCTAGGTCTTTGAGAATATTGATACCTCTGCCACCCTCTCAAACAAATTCACCCTTTTTATGTGTACTAATCCATATTTTAGAGATTAAAAGAACTATTTAGATTTGTTATTGTTGAAATCCTTGTTGGATGTTCTAGTAGACCCTTGTGATGTGATCAATGCGTGCTATTTGGCCACTCTGATACCAACTGCAATTCTTCTGTGTGAGTGGACACCCTTTGCTCCTCCAATCTCCAAGGCTAGCAACTCCATGGTTTTGAGTGACTCCCCTTCCCTTCACTGTTCCCAAGCATTTAGACACTATTCCATTGTTAGGAGAAATGGTCTTCCTTTATTGGCTGTTCTTTTAGGGAGATCTAAATACTTTTCCAAACTTGGGTTCAATTGTTCTCCCTTCAAACTCCTTCTCACAGCTTATAAAAGATATTGATTCTTTTGAGACCCTTGAGGTTGATCTTTGTAGAAATGTTACTCATTGCTTGCCCTCTTTAGTCTCATTTAATTTTGACTGTAAGACTGACAGGCCTTCTCTTCCCCCTTCCTACCTCCCTCCGGAATGTCTCATTATCTCCAAATGACTTGAAAAATTATAAATTCAAGATGGGCTTTGAAAGAAATTTTGCCCCCTCCAAGTTCGTCAAATGATCTCCACAACCTCATAGAATACATAGGGCCCGATAGCCTTCTTAGACGCCCAATAGTTAAGCGGTTATTTATTTTTAGCTTTAGATTTGTTATTTTACTAAGACCAAAGTTAAAATTAGTACATCATTATTTTATGTCTCCCACATCTCTCCTCTTGGTGGTGGAAAATGAACCCTGGGACGAGTCCCTACAATTGCATTTGGGTTGGTTGGATTTCGGCTGAAGTACATCTTACCATCATCCATTATATGTCGTAAGTACACCTTACCAACCCAATTGTATTTGGGTTAGTTGGACTTTCTGAAGTACACCTGATCATCATCTATTATATGTCGTAAGTAATGCATTATTGTGTCACTTACTCTTACACCCGCAAGTCTTATTTTTGACTCGTTTGTGACTCTAATGATCTAGTCAAGCATTGAGAGCTTTGGATGGAACTTGAATCCTTTGTGGCTCGCATCTAAGATGCTCATTGTACAGTATTAGGAACATCAATACTGTATGGTCTATTTCAAAAGTGATGAATGTTTCAGCTAATAAGACTATCATAAGATATTTTGACTCGTGTATTCTTAATTATGGCCTTCATAATCTTAGTCAATGGAGTTGCTATCGTACCCACTGTATCTGTATAAACAATGATGATTAGTGTACTCATCTTATAAACATTTTTATTGGTTCAACTGTATTGAAAAACATAAAACAAAAATAAAATTTATGTCCACAATAAATAATAAATAAATAATACTGAATGCATCACCAATCTATAGCCAATTTATAGGCCAATTTTATATTTTAAAAAATTGATAAATCCTATATATAAATAGTGAGATCATGTATAAATAAATTTAGTAGTGCTGCTCATAATAAATATTACCAAAGGACAAAATTGTAGTATTTGTCATGCCTTCAGTAAGACCCACCAGCCCTTGGCTATAAAGAAATGTCCTTAATACCAAAAAAAACAAATTCACATATTAAAAATAGAGCAATGAGATGCATCTGTCCTCAATCTCCCTATAAAGGTGGTAGATTCAAATTCATTGCTTATCCACCATAATCATAGTGTAATCGACAATTAATTTTTGTATATCTTTACTTGATGTGGATTAAAGTCATACTTCTTTTTTTTATCAGTTAGTAGTTTTTAAAACTCAAAAAAAAAAAAAAAATCAGCATTTATCATCAACACAATAGACATGCAAGTCCATGCTGATACAAGAAGGTATTAAAAAATAATAATTTAAACAGTTAAAATATTAAAATTTTAGATTAAATAAAATTTATTTTACAATTTAGATGCTAAAACTTTAGGTAAAATATAGTTTATATAAGAAAATATTATTTTGCTGATATTAAAAGCACATACCAGGATAAAAGGTTGGCATAACATAATGTAGTGTGAGACAATAATTAATATAATAAAGGTTAATTAGTAAGCCTCGATATCTTTTAATTATTGTTATAATTTTAACTTTGAAGAATGAATTAACTAGATAAATCATACATTAAGAAACTAATTAAATCAATATAATTTTAAGGTTATAATATTAAATTAAAAATAATTTTATAGAACATTCAGGGTAATGAATTTTATGGGTACTTTGAACAGTGGGAAAGTACACGACCGCATGGATCCATCGGCGAACAAATTTAAATACACGGTGGTCAAATTCATAAAAGGTCAATTAAAGGATTACGAAAACGATACCGTTTTAGTCTCAACGGCCGAGTTACGATGAATGGCAGTCTGCAGACTACTACCTAAGTACGTACACCTCCAAATGTGACCTCATTCGTCGAATTGTCTGTCTCACGCTGGCCGATTTCGATGTACAGCTGGCACCCAATCTGCCGCGGGGACCAGTAGCCGCAGCTTTCAGCATCTGCCATTTGGCTATTGCCCATTGGTCAGTATCCCCCGGATAAATAAATGCGTAAAATATTTCCGACACGTGATTTGATTTGGTAATTACAGTTTTCGACCCACCCACATTCTAATTTATATTTATATACCAGAGAATATTAAAATTTTAAAAAATAATAAATAATAAATTTTATGTAATTAAAAAAATACTTATATTCAGAAATTAAAAGGGAATTAGGAGGTTTAAATTAGTCCATACGGGTTTAAATAGGTTTTGTAAACTACAAATTAATATTTTTTAAAATAATCCCCTTAAAGATTAACCACCAAAAATATAAATATCTATTTTTTAAAAAAAAAAAATTCAAACCCCATTTTTCAGTAATTAAAAAATCAATCTCAATTTTTTTTTTTGGTAATATTTTTTTAATATATTAATTTTTACTGGGTCTATTCTATTATTAGGTTTTGATCTACGCAGCAGAGCAGCAGGTAGGTTACCTTCCTACTCCGATATTCTAAATACAAATTAATTAAGTTATCAGATTTTATCAGCTGTGGTAGCTGACATTAATTAACTTCTATAAAAATAAAAGATAAATTTATATATTATAATAATTAATAAAAGATAAAAATATTATCTTAAAATAGTTTATGAATCTCTCTCAATTATAATTTATATAGTCCATTAAAATATTATTTTAATAATATATATATATTATTTGTAAAATAATAAGACATTGAAAAAAAATTAAAAGCCCAATATTTGAAACTATGTGGCTAAGTAAGTTGGAGACGTCGTTTTCTTTTCCAATTTAAAAGAAATTTAGGAGCTCTTCAGGCAGACTGCATGTGGTGCCCCAGGCGTGAAAATTATTCAAATTTCTGACCCTCTTTTTGGACCACTCCATTGAAATCATAATAATAGCAACCACTTAGTTAAATCATAATTATTATAAACTCAATTCATAAGTTTTTATATAATATTTTATATATAAAATTTATATTTATAAATTTATATAATAAATAAATAAATAAAATATTAGGGTCAATATGAGTATTTATTTATATTAATTAATAATTTTGACTCAGTTTTTGCTTGCCCCGGCAAGTATTTTAAAAATAAATATGACGCAATAATTCTGATTATAAAGGAATCTCCATCTACCTGTTTCAAATCAAATCCGATTGTCTCATGTGAGACTGCCATTATTCTATGAGCCCCAAGCTAATTATACAGCAAAAAAGGGAAAACAAAAATCAATATTAATTTTTGTGAATTATTTATTATTATTATTATTATTTAATATCTTTCTGCAGTTGTCGTCTATATATCCCTCCTTTCACAACCTTACCCTCTCATTTCGCAGCGACACAGAGAAGAAAAAGAAGGAGAAGAAGAAGAGAGGAGGAGGAGGAGGAGGGAACTGGAGCTTGTGAGGTGCAAAGGGAAGAAGTGATCTGATCGTGCATCAGTAGCAGATGAAGCTGCCAGCATGATCTGGGCTTTTCTTTGAGGAGAGACTAGATCATGTGGTAGCTTCACCTGTTGATGGGAGCACGAAAAAAAACCCTAAAACTCCATTGATATTATCTTTCGTCCATTTTTAAGAGTTCTTCGATGGCAGAAAACCAAATCAAATCAAAAAAGGTATGTTACCTCTTTTTTGTCTCATTGGATAAATCAGAATACATACACAAATACATATATATATATACATACAGTCATATGATTTTTTTTTTTCTGTGTGAGTTTATATTAAAATTAATCTAGGATTTAAAAACAGGATTAAATGCTATTCTTGAGGGAAATATTAAAAAAAAAGGTATTTAAAAGTGGGAAATTAAAGAAGAAGAAGAAGAAGAGGAAGCATGGTTGATAATCAGCTGTGGGAAACTTGTCAGCCATGGAAGGATGCATGTATGTATGTATTTATGTATATATGTGTGTATAAATATAAGTTTAAAATTGAAAAATAAAATAAAATAAATGGTAGATCTGGTCCATCTATATAACGATGGCTTCAGGGGCGCTGTGCCGCACATTCTACGCTGACTTTTTTTCTTTAAATTTTGAAATGAATATTATGTGTATGTAATCCGTTTACATGCACATAATATTTTATTTTATTTTTTTATTAAAATCATAGCCATTTGATTTATTTTTAATCAAATGGCTGTGAATCATCTACCAAATAAAATGCATTAAAATCCTATTTTCCTAAGCAATAGCGGCAAACGAATGAAAGAAGAGAGAGAGCAGTGTCGTCTTTTTCGTCTCCCTCTATCTCCATCTTTCTTCTACAAGCTTATGGGATTGAGGGCGTCTTCTTTCTTTGTGGATGTGGACCGCCCTTTCTTAATCCTGATCCCTTGATATAAAATTGGATGACGTGTTTAACGAATAAATTTAAAATCAAAAATCCCGGATATAATTCATTCAAAATTACGCCGAATTTTTTGAATGATTAAATTTAAAAAGACGGTGGCGTTATATTATTCGATTCAAAGCGTTTTGAATGATTAAATTTAAAATCAAACTATCCCACGTTATATTATTCATTCAAAAAGAGTCGATTTTACATTCTCCATGAGGAGAAGGACGCCCCCCTGATCCCTGCTCATCTGCCGTTGTGAGTATATTAATTTTTTCACTTCTTTATCTTCTTATTCTGTCTTATCAAAATTTCAGATTTTTTAATTGTTTTTATATTTTAATATTATAAAATATTAAGATAAAATATTATTAAAATGATTCCATTATTAAAAAAAAACAAAAAGATTGCGTTCCGGCCTTTTCTGTAGCACAGCAAATGTCTGAACCATTTGCTGCATATGTTGATATAATATTTGATATAATATTATATATATATATATATATATTAAATATTTTTTAGTTAATTAATTTGATATAATATTTGATTTATTTATTTATATTAACTACCTTATAAAGAATAAATAAAAAAAATTCATATTGTATAACAATAAAATACTGTAAAGCTAATTATATATAGCCAAAATTTCACAACCATTTGCTGCATATGTTGATTGCGTGCACGTGTTTTCCAGACCAAGTTTTTCAAGGCCATCATTTTCAACTACTTCTTCTTCTTCTTCCTCCTTTTTTATTTTTTAACTTTTGCCTTCCTTGATTTCATCTAAGACTATATGTGATAAAATTATTTTTAAAGATCGTAATATTATTATGATATTTTATAATATAAAATTTAAAACTTTATGCTATCTAGAAAATTATTTCTTTAATATATATATAATTATGATAAATAATTTTATTATCTATAAATTTAATGATTATTTTTTTAATTATAAAAAATATTTTTTTTATCAAAAATGCCGTAAAAAATAGTGAAAAACGGATAGATAATAATTTAAAATATTTTAAATAATATTTATTATTTATTATCTTAATATTTAATCTTAATTATTAAATAGATATAAAAATATTTATATTAGGAGTATTATAAAAATATTTTAAAGGAGTGCCGATGTAATTAAATTTGTCAGGACGTATCATCTCACATGGGTTCTGTTACACCTAGCGTTTTGCCTACATATGCATGATATTAATGGGACCTACCCATAAAAGGGAGGGCTACCCTGCAACTAATTATCTAGAAGGTGCCTCTGTTTGTGTGGGTCCCTCCTCAAATATTGTATGGCCATCTTCGAAACTTCTTTAGTCACTCTGCTCCGTTTGATGTCGTATTAATATTATTTTTATATAAAACTAATGATATGAATTAATTAATCAATTAATTAAAAACTATATCATTAAAAACATTTTTTTATAATTAATTAATTAAAAACTATTTATTTATCAATACTAGTTAATCCGTGTAATAAAAAATAGATAAATAAAATATTATATTATAATAAATATTTAAAATTTTTCTAAATAATAATTATGTACTATCACTTATCCTTAAAAGAATTTATTATTCGAAAATTAAGAATGATTAATAAAAAACAAATGAAGCTTGAAGCTCGTGGGTCGCTGCCCGTCAATGGTAAATGACAAAAATGCCCCCCTCAAGGAAAGCGCTTAATCAATGAACATGTCTGTGACTGTTAATTAGTTAGAGAACATGGATTTGTTGGTGGCCTTTTCAAAGATTAATATTGATCAGAGAGCTGAGAACATGTGATTGTGTTAAATCCCATTGTCCTTATTTGAGTTTTTTATATTATATTACAAGAATTTAAAGGATAAAATTATAGAATAAATTCAACATATTTTAATATATTAATATAATTTTAATTTTTTTATATTATTAACAACAATAACAATAATAACAACAAGAAAAATAATAAAAGAGATTTTCAAACAAAATCAGAGGACATCATGTAAAATCAGGGAAAGGCCATCAAACCGCCCAGAACTGCCTGTTAATCAAAGGAATAGGGAAACACAGCAAGTGCAGAATCAGTACAGAAGGAGACACAATACCATTCCAAATCAACCTTCTCTGTAGAAAAATGAAAAATCAGGGCAAATCATCATCACATATATATTTCTCGGAAGAATATGGAGATGATAATGCAAATCACAAATTCCATCTCCCCTTTACCCTCTTCCTCTCCTCTGCTTTGCCTTCAGTGATCCTCAATCTTCTTCAAACCCTTCATGTCTGTTGTTTCCACTCTGCATTCCAAAAACCAAATTCATTTGCATACTCAGCAGCACCTAAGTATTTTACTCAGTAACAATAATATATCATTTGGAGGTATGCCTAAAAACCACGAAAACAGCCTCTATGCAATACACGAGGGAGGTTTGTCTATATTTGACCCTCTTCAAATCACAAGATGAGGGAGCCTCGTGCATTAATTTGCCCTTGCTATCATAACCCATATCCCCTTCTACCACTGTGTGCAAGAATCCGTAATTTGGAGGCCTGAGTCAAACCATGAAAACTACTTCTCTGTAGTGTATGGGATAAGGGTATGTATATCTGGCTCACCCAAACCCCTGGGTGCATCGGGCATCCTTACAATTATAACCCATGCCCCCCTCTGCCTGTTTGTTCACATTGGAAATTTATTCACATCGCTCCAATGAATGCACGAATGCTATTTCCCACTCAAATGAGAGATTTCATTATCACGAGGTACAATCCAAGACTATATCATAAGGGCAGCCTGGTGCATGAGTCTCCCAACATGTGTTAGGTCTGCAGAAGGGTTGTAGCACTTTTAAGTCTATTGCAAGTGGTCTTATTTTGCATTATGCAAGAGGTCGTTTCTATGACTCGAATTCATAACAATTACGTCACACAACAATAACTTAACACTTGTGACAAGACTCCCCAAAACCAAGACTCTGATGCTTCAAATTCCAACTACATGCTGCTTAACCAGGTGCCCAGCGACTGGCTATTCCATAACATCTATCAACTCTTTACTTTTTAACTTTTAACTGGGAATAACAAGATTAATGCAAGTGTTTGAGATATCAAAGTATGAGCAAGATGACAACTACTAGTTTCTCAAAATGTCATAAAGCAAATTGCAGACTGGACACAATGTGAAGAAAGAATCTGACTATCATCTGGTGATGAGTATAAATATCCATGCAATGAGTTAATTTCAATACCTCATAAACGGACAGCAAAGGTCTACCCAATCCCTCTACTTATATAACTCTCCTAAATGCAAAGCTAATTGTGGCCTACCGGATAACAGCCACTAATGAATATAGCCAATCCATTGAGAACAGCAAGTGAAAATGGGGCCAGAAGGCTAACCATGAACAATAGCATAGATCAAAATATCTGCTGATATATATCGAAAATAGCACTTCCTGAAATCGATATTTCATTACAATGAAAAGTAATTGCAAGTTTTATTGTATCGATGATGTACTGGCTAATATGGCTACAACTAATACCAATCTTTTAATCCATGAAGAGCAAGCAGTACTGCAGTAGTGCTTAAACAACTGCTCATTCCAAAATGAGATCCTTTCGTGATGAAAAGGGCTTTTCAAAATCATTGAAATAAGCAGTGGGGAAAAGAAGCTGTGTATTTGTTCACATTCACCATCCTCGTTATGTCACAGAAAAAAACATAGCGGTACACAATAGCAGCACATTGATTCTTGGAGCAGATAGTACTAAAAATGGTGCGTATGTTGAGGAGCAAAAACTACAAGTAATGGAACAAGAAACTTACGTTGTCCCATGCAAAGCAATCTTTTGCACCTTGGTAACGTCAGAACCAGATTGATTGTCCTCAATAAAAATAGTCAAGCTGATCCAAATAAATCAGGAAAAAAATTTTACCCGCCAAACAAAATGATAAGTATGAACTAAACTAATTAGTCAGATAGAACATACCTTCTGACATTTTGAAATTTGACATACTTCAATACTATAGGTTTTCCCTGCATAGACAGGATAAAGACGCAATTACCCACATATTAAACTGTTGTTTTGAGGAGATGAAAGGAGGGATTACAGCCACTAGGAAGAGTAAAAGTCAAAATAGTGATAGAATCAACAAGCAGATCTTCACCTTGAGATCATCAGGGGATAAAACAGCTGTATCACTCGGGGGAAAATCACTGACATTACTGCATGTATTGTGATCAGAGATCAGACCATGAAAATAGCAATAGAAACTGTGAACACCCTAACAAATTAAGTCAACAGGATCACAGGAGTGTCAACTACATAAATGATACCTGAATCCCATATGCTCTCTGTTTGAGAAAAGTTTTACTGTCTTCGGACCTAAAACAACTTTTCCGTTAGAATTTTGAGTTACCAATTTCAAAGAGCAAAACAGGTAGCAAAAGTTTACATAGTCCGTATGAGTAGACAACTAAAGGAAACATATCCTTGCAAAAAGGGCAAAATTGTCCAAAATATTCCACCATTTTCGAGCTGGGCCAATTTTGGTAAAACTGACTCACAATTGTACAAGTGTAGTATAAAATTGACTCAAACTAAACATGAACAAAGTTCACTCAACTTGATAATGTGAGAAAAAAAATATCAAAATTTACCTTTGCAAAAAATGAAAAATCATACAATGGAACCAAGTCTTATAAAAAATGTATCAACATGTTTAATAGTCGGAAAATTACTACTCCTCTATAACATCGGAAGAAGAGACCAATGTACCGATACTCGATATGCCAAAGGCCAGGTCTATATGCTCCCAAGAAGAATTTTTCTTGAGGCTGCTGCTTGACAGTCACACCAATCATTCATGCAAAAGATGACCATCAGGTATGTGAACACAAATTCAGAAAGAATTAGCTTAAGTAGCTGAGCAACATAGCTCTTGCCACCATTATTCCTTTGTCCATTTGTTTCCCTGTGAAGAGGCCACAATTAGCAAATCAAAGCAAAATTACCCTTTTGCATGTAATATAGATGCCGACCTTCCACATACAAAACTATCACCTGCAATCATTTCCCGTCATCTCCAATGCACAACTCCCTTGTCAAAGCAACCTTCTCCGGAGCTTGCATCTTTTCACAAAATTGCTAAACTTGTTCAAGATCTTTTGAAAAATTTTGAACCCACAACCTTAACACCAGGAGGTTATGAATGATAACTTCCTCAAAGGGTAAAAGTGGGATTTGATTGTTAGTACTTTAAACTAGTGAAAATTTCTAACTTGAAAAGGTGCTAGACACAAAAACTGAAGTGATCTTTCAAAAAAGGAAAAAGGGGAGAAAGCACCCCACTTTCCACTATAAAATAAAAGGCTGCATTTTGACATCCACTACCACGACCACCTCCATATCTGTTTAGCACGTGAATTACAATTACACAATACTAATGTAAAGCCCTATTTCCAGTTTTGATGTCTCAACAGACCATAATTCCATCCACATAGTCCAACAGGAAACAATTCAATCCTCCACAAAAACTTTTGCCCTAAATCTCAATCATGAACTCCCTTTGCTATTCAAGAGAAGAAGAGAGTGTTTTTTTTCTAAATTCAATCCTTTGGCAGCCCAAAAAGAAAGGAATAAGAGAGGGGGCAATTTTAGAACAAGGTTATCACAAAAGCAATGTAATTTGAAAATTTAAGTTTAGAAATACAAAGAATTTTAAGAGGAAAAGTGGATGTTAAAAGGGAGGACCAACGCAAGAGGCTTATCCAACTGCAGGCTCTAAGGAGAGTAAGACATGCATAGTCTTATCGCTGCAATGCAAAGAGGATGTTCCAATGGTTTGAGTATTTTTATTTAATAAAATTAAACACCAAATAATGCTAGTTTTACATGAAGATCACTTCAGTATCTATTGTAGAAATACCAGAAATATTCAAACTTGTATAGAGAATCTGAAATAAGATTAATGGATCATACAATAATAGTTCTTCATGAAAAAGTGATTCAACAAAAAATCCTACAAGACACGGAAGTAATTAAAAATAAGGATGATTTGATAACAAGGAGACCAACCAATGAGGCAACATGTCTATTATAAGGTTACAGGAAAAACTTCAGAGGAAAAAAAAGGGGATCAACACATGTCGCTTTACCATTTTGTAAAAAGCTTAATACCAGGATTCAGGAGGAAAAGGGAAGACTGTAGCAGTAACAGATATTAGTGCAACGGGATGATATCTGATCTTAGGAGTACAATGAGATGAACAAGAGATTATATAATGACTTTAATAGGTTTGTATCAAGGTAAATTAAATATATACCTATTTGTCTAAATTATGGATGAAATTGTAATCACATGTCCACAAACAAGTTGCAAGGGGTAAGTCATTAGTAAATGTAAATGAAATTAAAATAGTGTAATCAAAATTAAAATTATAAAAGAAAAACCTTTAGAATCTAAAGGATTTTCAGATAAACAACAGCATGGAATAGATCAACTGGAATTTTAGTAATTTAGTCATCTTCCAAAACAAGTTAAAATTAAGGGACAAGAAATTGAAAAAAGCAGTAAAATATTCCATCATGTTTAATCTACAATCCAAGAAAATGGGACAAAGATTTGCACATGGGATTAAGACAAGTACATTAAAATCAAGAAATGATCATGGAGTGCGAGGCAATTGCCAAGCACATCCAAAAACAAGGAATTTTACTGGACAACCATAAGACTATGTCATATGGAAAATGTTTTGAAATTAAAAAATTCCAAAAAACAGTGTAGTTAAAATGACAAGATTAATATAGATGAGCAGTGTGTCCATAAACGATATAATAGGTGATGGACAAATTGACAACAAATTAGAAGAAACCTAGTAGAAGACATTTTTTTTGAAAAAAAAAAGGCAATAATCTAGTTTCTTAAACCATCGAGGCAAAATGATTTTATGGAAGTCAGAGATTAAAGGAAGAGAGCCATATGCCTGGAAAAATCAGGAGTTGTGTAATGAAGATGGATTTGACAACATGTCAACTCTTAGAAGATATGAGGGAAAAGATGATTCATATAACAAACCATGTTCCAACTCTAAGAAGATAGAAGGGAAAAGATGATGCGTATAACCAACTCAAGCAGTAGGATTAAGTTTTTGATATTAGCATAATTGAAAGCAATTTTCTATGGTAAATTTTGTGAGCAAATTTAAATTAAATTTAAATTAATTTGCCACTTGAGCTGAGAAAGATGGCAGGAAATCATTTTTTTAATGGCGAAAAATGATCATTAATGTTAGCTAGACTGTCAACAACAGACTTCATCTAAAAGATCAGCAAAAGGGAAAAAAAAAAGAGCAAATGAGAATGTCATTCAAGAAAGTAAAATAAGAGTCCATCCAAACATAAAATTCGAAAGTCAAGATTCCCCATTCCTGAAAGGATTTTCTTCCTTTCTGCCCACACAAACCAAAAAATACCAATGGGATACGGAGCATAGAATGCTTCTTCTTATGGAAAAGCCATTTCAAAGTTAAGATTTCATCTAGGACGAAATTAACTAGAACCCACAGGAAACCCATAAGATTCCATGCATCAATTTTTTGGGGGAAAAATCACAATTAAGGAAACAAATGATGCCCATATTCATCTTGTGTACCCAACAAGCACATTGATCAACCAGAGAGAAGCCTCTTTTCTGTAGATTACCTAATGTTAAATTTCTTTCCTAAGACACCACACATGCCAGAAAAATAGACCTTAGGAGGAGCAACAATCACTCACTCTCTAAATCCTTTTGTACTGAAAAAGGGTCACTAGCTGAATCCACAAAATAAATGTGAATCTCACATTCACATTTTAACCCCCTAAGCAGCGCATTTATGCGAATGCCACAATGATACTCGTGGCACAAACATTCCAGGCCAACAAAGCTAAATGCAAACAAAGTAGAAGGAGAAAGTACACAGATTTGGGACAAAATACAGTTACCTTCCTCCTCGGGTCCTTTGACAATGATAGAATGCAGTTTAATGACTTGGGTAAAGGGTATGTAAATCAAGAGTTGTTCATCTGCATCACTTTCCAGAATCAAGCCATCATCTTCCCTGTAACCCTGGTTTATTAAGAATCAAGAGCAAACATAAACCCCACGAAACACAGCTCAGAGAAGGGAATAGCCCACTTTAAAGGATTGGTAACACATTAAACTAATATTATCGTCAACACAGTTAGGAAAAATGTCATCATACCAAAGCTAAAAACGGATAGTGTTGATTTTTCAGCCAAAATCATAAAATAAAATCAATTAGTAGTGGCCCATGTTTCCCTAGTTTTGGAGTAACCACTTTCACCCACTTCTCACATGGATGGTAACCACCCCAAAAACATTCTGATAGAAAATGTCTATATATGTGTAGTGTTTTGTTTGGGATTTCTAAGTCTAATAATCTAAATATACACCATCACCGAGAAATATTAAGGTTTAGAAGATCTAAACAAGTGAAAAATTTATAGAAATTCGAGCAATTACAGTTAACATCAATGGCTGGAGGTTAGTTTTTTATCCTTAATTCAATTCCACATTCAATCTTCAATTGACGAAATTTTAACATGGAAGATCGATTTTTAGTCTAACATTTGATATCAGAGACATGTAAATCCCTGCCTTGAACAGTTCTGCCATTTTTTTCCACATACCCGATTTTTACAAAATTTTTAAACTTTGAATTTTTATAAAGTTTTGATGAAAACTAATGTTAGAAACCATTAGGAAATTACATTTTTAACAATCTTGTGATTTTCTCATCAATTTTGGAATGAAAATGCTGTAATTTTCATTGCGTTTTGAAGTTAGGTTAAATGGGTCGAAATAGACATGAGTGGAGGTTGAAGACGAAGAAAACGACGTTGTTTTGTTCCCTGCTACGGTACACACGTAAAAAAAATTGGGCATGCCCTTGCTTGGGCCACTTTTCGTGCCTGTCCACTTCTCATTTGGGCATCTAGGCCTTACATCTGAAACCCACCAACTTGAGGCTGGCAATACCCACTTCAGCAACATCCGGACACTGGAGGCGCAGCGGCAAGCGTGAGGACTCGATCCCACGGCATGAAGGATGGTGGACAGGACGCTGCCATTGCGCTGCCTCACATGCATAGGATAAAATATCAAATTATTTTTCTTAATTTACCCATAAGGATTAAGAATTTGAATATAATTTTATAATTTTATTATGAAAATTTTACATGAATCAACTTGAATTAAAAATTTGATTCACAGGTAATTTTTATATCATTTGATTCATAATGTATATTTTATATTGATAAAATATGCTCCGTTTTTATTAGTTTCAATTTATTGTATGTTAAGTATTTAATTTTATTTATACAGTTGTGTAATCTGTAAATCTTTCCTATATAAGATGTGATATTTCTGATTTAAAAGGTGATAACTATAAAGTTTAAAAAGAGATAATTTTTCTTCATTTAGGGTGACTAGAAATCAATTATACTATACTGAGAGACGAACCACTTGCTCGTACCGAAGCTAGCACAGTAGTTGATATTGCTCTTTATGAACGATAAGAGCAATCTAATCGTCTTAGTTTAATATTCACAAAGACCAAAAATTCTGCTAGTATTCGTAATTCTATTAATAAGTATAATAATGTGTGGGGGGTTTACTAAAATATATTGATGAGCAATTTGAAAATTCAAATAAAGCACGAGCTAGCACCGTAATTATGAAAATTTCATCTTTGAGACTCATTAGTGTTACAGATGTGCATGTGCACATCATGCAGATGAGAGATATAGCAGCTCAGTTAAAAAATCTTGAGGTGGATATATCTGAATTTTTCATTATGCACTATATTCTGAACACACCTTCACTATAATATAGACCCTTCAAAATCTCTTACAACACACATAAAGATAAATAATCAATAGATAAAATTATGATCATATATGTTAAAAAGGATGGAAGATTTGTGATAAAATTATGTAAAAGTGCATTTATGGTAAAACAAAAAAGAATAAAGCCCAAACTAATCAAAAGAAAAAAGGTAAAATATCTCAACAATCTGATATTAAGAAGAAATCCAAGTGCTTCTTTTACAAAAAAAAAGAGACACATAAAGAAGAATTGCATCAAATTTTAGAATTGGATTAAGAAGAAAGGTAATCCATTTTCATTTGTTTATTATGAATCTAATATGGTCAATATTTCTTGTGACACATGGTGGATTAATTTTAATTTTACAATCCATATTACAAATTTCTTGTAGAGTTTACAAAACCTAATGAATCCAGTGGGAAATGAGCAAAGCATCTTCTCTGAAAATAAGATACGTTTACATGTAAAGGACATAGGGACATGCAATTCAATTTTAAGTAGTGGTTTTGTTTTGAAATTGGAAAAGATTTTTTATATTCCAAATTTTTCTAAAAATTTGATTTCAATATTAAGACTTATACCTTTTCAATATTTCATTACATTTTCAAACTCATCCTTTAATTTATTTTATAAGTCTGATATTATTGAGAATAGTAGATTGTCTGATGGTCTTTATTATGTAAACTAATAAAACAATATCTCTTATAATACTGTAAATGTTGGCGTTGGTATTAAGTAATGTGTTATGAACGAATACTCCTTTATATTGTGACCTTGGAGATTAGGATATATCACAATGTAAAGAATTAAAAACTTGATAAATGATAGAGTACTTAGTATTATAAATTTTACTGATTTTAAAACTTCTATGGACTGCATAAAAAAGAAGTAGACCAAGACAAAGAAAATACCAAGAGGAGATTAGATATATTAAAAATCATACATACGAATATTTGAAGTCTAGACATTAACTCACATGGTTCAAAGTATTTCACCACCTTTATTGATTGATTATTTATAATATATGTATCTCTACTTGTTTCATAATAAAAGTAAAACGTTAGATATTTTTAAAATATTTAAAATAGAAGTAGCGAAATAATATGAAAAACAAATTAAAATCGCAAGATTAGATAGAGATGAAAAATATTATGATGGATACATTAAGTATGGACAAATGCTTGGTCCATTTGTAAAGTTTTTTCAAGGGTACGAGATGGTTGCCCTGTGTACTATACCTAGTTCTCCAAACCAAAACAGTATAACAGAAAAAAGAAATATAATATTGTTGGACGTGGTGTGGAGTATACTTGGCAATTCTAATATTTCAAAATCATTGTGGACTGAAATTCTTAAAATAATAGTATATATATTATACCATATTCCAATAAAGGCTATTCCAAAAATTCCTTAAGTTATGGAAAGGTTAAAAACCAAGTTTACAACATATACGCATTTGAGAATATCCGTTTGAAGTAAGACTTTATAATCCACAAGAAAAAAAGCTAAATCCAAGGACCATTAGTGGTATTTTATTAGATATATTGAACGGTCTAAATGATACAGATTTTATTATCCATCTCATAGCACTAAAATTATGAAATCAAGAAATACAAAATTTCTTAAGAATGATTTGATGAGTGGTAGCAATCGATCTAAAAATATAGTTTCGGATAATGATCATTAAGATTTTACTTCAGGTAATAGATTGATTGTTGTATATAATACTCCTCAAGTTCAAATTAGAGTTGAACAGCCAATAGATGTGATTCCACAAGCTGCTGATGTCATTCTAGTAGATCATAATGTTCGAGATTTATTTGAAATAGTTAAACAACATATTCTTGTTGAAAATATTAATATAGCATTAAAAAGATTTACTAGAATAACAAAATTAGCAATTTATATTGATTATATAGTATATTTTCAAGAGTTTGACTACAACATGAGAGCCAAAAATGATCTTGAAATCTTTTCACAAGCTATTTATAGCAATGAATCAAATTTATGATACAATGCCATAGAGGAATATATGAATTCCTTGATATGCAATGAAATTTAGGATATTCTTGAGTTACCTGAAGAGGCAAAAGCCATACAGTGCAAACGAATCTTTAAGACAAAAAAGGACTCATTAGACAATATTAAAAGATATAAAAGAAGACTAGTTATTAAAAGATTTACTCAAAATGAATAAATTGATTACACGAAGATTCTCTCTCCTGCATTTAATAAAGATTTTCTTCGTATAGTTTTAATATCAGTTGTCCATTTGATATTGAATTGTAACAAATAAATGTGAAAATGACTTTCCGAAATGATGACCTAAAGAAGGAAGTTTATATAAAACAATTAGAATGACTCTCCTCTAATAATAGTAAACATTTAGTATGCAAACTTAAAAAGTCTATATATAGATTAAACCAAGTCTAACGTCAGTGGTATTTAAAATTAGATGATGTTATCTTTTCATTTGGTTTTAAAGAGAATATTTTGGATCAATATATATACCAGAAGGTTGATAGGAATAAGATCTATTTCCTTGTTTTATACGTGGACGATATTTTACTTGCATCAAATAATAGGAGTTTATTGTATGAAGTGAAATAAATTTTTTTCTAATAAATTTAAAATAAAAGATATGGGTGATACAGCTTAGATCATTAAGATTAAAATTTATCGAGATAGACTGCAAGGTATTTTGGGTTTGTTTTAGGAAGTCTATATCAATAAATTTTTATCGATTTTGGATAAAAGATCATTCACCAAGTATAGTACCCATTAGGAAGGATGATAGATTCAATTTAAACCAATACCTGAAAAATAATTTTAAAATGGAACAAATAAAAAACATTTCATATACTTCCGCCATTGAAAGCCTGATATATGCTCAAGTATGTATGAGACCTGACATCGCTTTTACAAAGGAAACATTAGATAGATATCAGAACAATCTATGTATAGATCACTGGAGAGCTGATAAGAAAGTGATAAGAGATCTTTAATGTACCAAGAACTACATGCTTATGTATAAACGAAATGACAATCTAGAAAGATTGAGTTACTCTGATTCGAACTTTGCTAGATGTGTTGATTTACGTAAATTAATATCTGAATATGTATTTATATCTGGCAGTTGAGATATACCTTGGAAGAGTGCAAAGCAAACCCTAACAATTACTTCCACTATAGAGGTTAAATTCATTTTTTTATTTTAAGGCTACAAAGTATGGTGTATGAATGAGGAATTTCATATTTAAGCTTAGAGTGGTGGATTCTATCTTGAAGCCATTGAGGATATATTGCGATAATTCAACTACTTTTTTCTTGACTAAAAACAATAAAAGTAGTAGTCAAAATAATTACATCGACATAGAGTTTTTAGCCATAAAGGAGCACATTAAAAAAAAAGTGATCATTGAGCACATTAGTACTGAGTTCATGATCGCTAATCCTTTGACGAAAGGCATACCACCATTAATATTCAATGACTATTTAGCTAGAATGGGATTGAGTTTCATTATGTACATTTTATTGTATAGATAATAATATTTATAATAAAATTTTTATTTATTTGTGATATTTTCTCAAAAATTTTGTATATATATTAGTTGATTATTTTGAGAAAATCATCAATAGTTGGATTCAGAATAAATATAAGGTTTATTCATTAAATAGTGTTACCATATTTGGTTAGTATCTTAGGAAATATAACACATTATAATACATGAAATATACTACTAATTTATAGAATATCATTTACCATAATTCATGTATTTGTTTCTTAAGAATGTGAAAAGATGAGTTTTGGTCATCATATTAAGTGAAACATAAATCAAGTAGGAGAATGTTGACTTTTTAGCAAAATAAAATCAAATCAAATCAAATCAATTAGTAGTGACCCATATTTCCCTAATTTTTGGGTAACCACCCTCGCCCACTTTCCTCTTGGATAGTAACCACCCCAAAGACATTTTGATGGAAAATATTTATATATGTGTGGCACTTTGTTTTGGGTCCTTATATCTAATACTTTAAGTATACACCATCACTGAGGAGTATTAAAGTTTAAAAAATCCAAACAATTGAAAAATTTATAGAAATTTGAACGATTATAGTCAACATCAATAGCGGGAGGTTAGTTTTCGATTATTAATTTAATTTCACACTCGATCTTCAATTGACGAAATTTTAACATGAAGATCAATTTCTAGTCTAACAGATACATCTCAATGAAAACTCAAATCATTCTCCTTAATCAATGACTAATCCAAAGCGTATATATAAACAATTTCATTGCCCCTCCTCAGTTCATTGACAACATCATACAACATTATAACAGTTGAACGCCTTACCCACCTAAGTAAGAAAATTCTACCTTTACCAATGGAAATAAAAGCATGAAAACTCTCCACTGATTAAAATTGTTCTGTTAACTTCTCTAAACCCTTATGTCTGATTTAATATTGGACACCTATACGCTTTCGTGAGAATAGTTGATGAAAAATGTGGATCTCAATGGCTCATCTATCAAGAAATAAAAAGAAAAGAAAAGAAAAGAGGAGAGAGAACCTGCTTGAGGGCATTAAAGAGAGAGTGACTGCTGCTTTGATTGAGGCATTCAACCCCACTCCAGTCTACAAAGTCGAGCAAATCAACCTACATGAAATCACTTCGGATTGTATATTATCCAAATAAATCGGAGAAGACGTTGAAATTGCAAGCTTTGCTTGATATATAGGAAAGGAGATAGAGAGAGGGTTTACTTGGTTTCTTTGGATTCCAGAGGTGGATTCGGCAGACATGGCGGAAACCACAAACGCAGAAGAGAGAGAGAGATTTATCGGGAGATTTGAGTGATCCGAATTTCGGAAGAGGGCGTTGGTGGAGATTTGGAACGGAGCACTGCGTATCTCTTCTATCCAGGAAGACGTCCCTCTCTCAGTGAACATAAAACGACACCGTTTGCTTCCATGGACCGGTTGAATGTCGTTCTAGGCTTTGGATATGTTGAAGCGGGAAGAAAAGCCAAATTAAGGTACTGTGTAATTAGAAAATTAGTTTTTTATTTTATATTTTTCAGTTTTTTTCTTTATTATCTGTCTATTTTTAAATTTTTTTTTAAAAAAATATTTATTTCTATTAAAAGTATAAATATTTAATATTTATTAATAATTATTTAAACATTTTAATTAATAAATAAATTATTTGATAAATTTATTAATTATATTTATTTATTATAAACTAACTAATTAAACTTATTTTATAGCAATTAACTTTAAAATCATCAAAAAATATAAAAATTTGTGTACTATATAATAACAATTGGTCTATCAAATTTAATTTATAATTATAATATTTTATATGAAATGATACATACTTATATATTATATATATATATAATATATTTATTTATTATTTAATTATTACTTTATTAGAAAAATAAATTCAATTCATTTGGCATAAGCTCAATAAAGCATTGAGTCAAGTTCAAATTAAATTTTATCATTGTATAATTATTTAATTGAGTTTAAGTATAGTAATACATAACTATTTATGACCTCACCTAGTAACTTATTATCAACAAGCCAAAATATATATCTATGATTTATTATTTTTAATAATAATATCACTTAAATTATTACAATACAATAAGTTTAATTTTTTATTGAATTAATAATATATAATATTTTGTTAGGTCATAAAAATATTAAATAAAAACCTAAATATTATCATTATCAAATAACTTAAATGTTGATTTTAGAATATTGTGTTTCCATTTTTTTATAATAACAGTTATATTTTTAAAGTAAATTATAATTCATAATAAAAATACTAAGTCAAATAAAAATTATTTAGAATATATAAATAAATTTGGTTATAAAATGGATTAAAATATTGGTATTTATTTAATATATATATTTATATTTTATAAAATTATAAAATAATATTTTTATGATTATATATTTTTAAAATATTATAATTATAGTACAACAAAAAAAAATATAGAAAACTCTACATTGTAGCAGGTAAAAATTCATAAAAAGTAATTTTTTTGATATTTTTTAGTTTTTTTAAATTTAATTTCAAAATTTTAAAAATTAAAAATTTATTCCTTTAATATTTTAAATAAAAAATAGACAAATTTGAACATATATTTTTTAAAAATTTTTAGAATACAGTCCCAATATTTTACTTATTAAATAGGCCCTAAACTTCTTGATTTTGTTAAAAAAATATATAATTGAGATTATATTTAGAAATAAGACATAATAAAAATTAAATATTTACTATGTTATTTTACTTTTATTTTTTTAATAATATAATAATTGATACATTCCTGATTTTCGATTGTAATACGGATTAGAGAATCTTCTAATCTCTCGCTACGGGTCGATCTGGATCGGGTTCAATCTCCATCATTGTTGACCTAAAATTTACACATTATAAATTATAAATAAGAGGTCAGAAAACAGCGAAAAATTATTCCACCGTAAATACTCTGACACTTAGATTATAAATCCTTCACAATAAATAGAAGAATGTACGCTTAACGGTAAATGTGACGGGAGTGTAGGGATGAGAGGAGTGTAAGTGGGATGTATTTGGAGGCCTAAACTCCAAGGGTGTGCCCGACTAAGGGGCGGCTCATTAGGTGAAGGATTGAACTCTGAAAGTGCGCCTGATTGAGGGGTGGCTTGGAGATGTACCCGCTTGGGGGCGAGATGGCATGTCCACCAGCCTTGGTGATATTCAAAAGCTTAGCAAAATATGCCAGGACAAACACAGAGGCCATTGGGCCTTGTCCACCTGGGTTGCACCGGTTGATCGATAAATACGATCTCACAGGGCTGGATGAATTAAGTGAACAGGGCGCCACAAATATAGAAGACGCTGGACGGTAATTTTTGGGGGAGCTCCGTACTCTGTTCTAATTAGGGGCATCGAGTTCCATTAATGGAGGCCTCGCAAGGCTTCTTGCTTCCTCAATTTGAAGATAGGAGAGCCGGGCGACGCTCTTAGGGAGCTCGATGGTCCCGCATCCGACCAAGGGCTTCAGGAAACCCTAGGCACCTTCGGTGAAGAGCTTTGTGCCCTCTTTCAAACTAACTTAAGGGAGGACAGATGGGCGTCCTTTGAGGAGTGTATCCTCTTGTCCGGATGTGTAGAGAGGCTTTGGGCTCGCTTTCAAAGGAGCTTCGTCGAGGGCCATTGAATGAGCTCCAGCCTCTATTCAGTGAGGACATCTGGGGACCATTGTTGAAAGTCTTGTGTTTTGTCTCGCCGGAGTTGAGTATGGAGGAGGTAGGCGCCATTGAAGAGAGATTTCTATACTCTGTTTTGCTCAAATGCCATGGGAAAGAGCCGACTGCCATTATTAAAGGGTCTTGAGCTCTGTTTCGATTCGGGAAGCTCTGGGCTCCATTTTAGGAGCACTGAGCCTTTGTATCACCAGGAATAAGGTAGAGGAGTTGAGAGACAGGCTTAGAGGACCTCATCCTCTATTTGGCGAGATCGTCCGTGCACCATCATTGTGGGTTCCGCGCACAAACTTGTTCTAATGTGAAGGGGAATTGTTGGACACTGCTATCGCAAGAGCTTTGAGCCCCGTTTCAATAGGAAAGAGGAATCGGGCACCGCTAAAGGAAAACTCTGTTCTCCGTTTGGCCTGCGAGCCGCAGAAAGGAGCTAGTCGCCATTTGAGGAGAGTTTTGTGCTCTATTTGGCAACATATTTAGACGCCATTGTGAAAAGGCTTCGAGCTCTGCTTCATTGACAATGGGGACAGAGAAGTAGGGTGTCCTCTGAAGGGCTCCGAGATGCTCTATTTGTTGACGAGCGGTGGACTAGCGCAAGGGCACAAGGGTGCCACCTTTGGGAACATTTTTTACTCTGCCATTTGGATTCTCCCCGCTCTTGCTTTCTTTGTTGTTTTCCTTTTTATCGAGGGAAGTAATGAAAATTTTTTTACAAAGAGGAGTTCTAATTTTCCTGTCAAGAGGAATTTCTCCTGCCATGACGAATCTTCTTTACTACACTTTGGGTTTGGTCACCCCAAGATTACTGGACCTATCAATAATATATCTCAACCATTTAAAAAAATAAATTTAATATTTAAAAAAATTATAGTAAAAAAAATAGCCAAGGGCTTAAAATAAAGTAAAAAAGTTTTGGTTGGCAAAATCAAATCAAACCCAAAATCTAAATAATTTTACAACCAAAATAAAAGCATTGATTAATTTTATAATTTTGCTTGTGTAATTATAATCACATATGTAAATGCTAAATCGAGAAATTAAATAATACATCAAATGTGTTGTAATTAAGGTTGCTAAAATTGAAATTTTTTATTTTAATTTTTCTTTTTAATTTTATTCTGAGATTATATTCATTAATTAGTCATATATTTACATTTACATATATTTTTTTGTTAAAATTATATAAAGTATATTTACTCTCAAGAGCTCATATTATTTATTAATGCCATTTATCATTTTTTAACAGTAAAAGAGAAAATCCTAGTAATTAGGATTGCCCATTTCTCAAGTCATTTGCTTTGTGAGCGGTCACGCAGTGGGAAAAAAAAACAAAAAAACAAAAATAAAAATAAAATAAACCGGTCCGAATGAGTACGGATAGAACCTAACCGGGCCGTACACTGCTGGTGGGCTGAGGGCCGGACTGCAAGAACAGAAAATATGGGACGACAGTACAGAGACGGAAATTGAATTGGGCCAGTCGGGAAAGCCCGTTCATTTAGGACAACGCGACACGAGTTGCCTTCTTCGCATGTATGAGAGAGACAAAACCGGAACGGGCTGTCGGAATCGGGCAGCGACGGTGAAGAAGCGACGACGGAGGATGAATCGACAATAACTCATAGCGAACCAGCTGCAGTGAGTTAGCCCGTTAAAAGAAGCAGCGAGTTGTCGCCGGAGGAGAAATGTCAAACGGCGAAAGAACGCTTCGCCGTGAGGTAAGATGTGCGGCAATAGCGGATGACGAGGAGAAAATCAGCTGTAAAACAGAGCCGTAAATGTAAGTAACTTCGGAAACAGAGTGCTTCCATTCAGATCCAGAAACAGAGCTCTATGTTGTAGAGTTTTCTCTCTCACTCTTTCTCTCGCACGCAGAGACCGCAGAGCAGAATCGAGCCGAAGGAGGGTGAAATCTTCGTTACGTCTCCATTTCAAATCTGCAATCCTTATTTAACAATTAACGCCTGCATGCATTACGAAAGGCGCAAGGTCTTTGGCCAACTGCTCTGTGCGCTTGAACGCCGCGCGACACTGCACCAGTGCTTTTAAGACAACATTTTCTTTTCTTTTTTTCATCCCCGGTCGCCTCTGTCTTCCAATTTTAGATTTTTATTTTCAAAATATTTATTTTGAAAGATTGATTGAGCCTCTCAAAATGGGTTCATCATTGACTTCTTGGAAAATCAAACCTCATCCTTCTAAATTATTAATTTCAATGGTGCCCAGAGGAGCAGTTTCACGTTCACGTCAGTTAATTTGCTTTGCTTATATCATTAGCTCTTCTTCTCCTTCTGCGTATGCATGGGATCTGATATCATCGCACTCTTAGCACAGAAAATAAATAAATCTGACGGCTCTTATCGAAACATGCAAAACAGAATATGCTGGGAATGAGTTATATTATTTAATTTGAAATTTTTTAGCCTTTAAATAAAATAAGTTCAACGTATCCTAATAAAATGTTATGTTTTTTAAAAAAAATTTCTTTTTCAAAATTAATGTTATGAAATTCTCGAACGTTAGAAATAAAAATGATAAAGTTGAGCCCTTCTTCATCCGACCAGAAATAAATAATTTGGTCCCATTCTCTGCATGTCTTCACGTGCCCTGCTCATCCTTGCCGTTTAATTACACCATCTTCAGCATGCATAGGATTCTAAAGGACCATGCAAGCCTAAAATATTTTTAAGCTTCGAAGTCGATCCGTTCATTGCCCTTCTTCCTCAGAGTGTGTAGGACACTCCCCGTTTCAAAAAGCCTTTAGTTTTGTCCCTTTCTAAGGGCAGTGCCCCTCACTTTCTTCAGTTTCGGTATCCACTGGTGATGCCTCTCCTTTGGTACAAGACAAACTTATTGATGAATGAGAGGGATGAGAGGGAGGGTAGGGGCCCGTTTGGGAGAGGAAGGATAAAAGGGTCTTTTTATTCCCTTTTTTTTTTCTTTTTTGTTTCTTTTGTTTTTGTCTGGGTCGTAGCAAGTTTATTTGCAATTTACAGCAAGTGGGTAAAGAAGAAGAAGAAGAAGAAGAAGAAGAAGAAATTGAAGAGGAGGGAGTGGAGAAAGTCGGAGAAATAAAGAATCATGTTTGATGGAGTTCAGGACCAGTTCCACCATTTCTTAGCAACCTCGAGGGTTGATAATAGTACAAATTCTCTTCCTCTTCCTCTCTCTTTCTCCCTCTATGGCTCCAGCTCTCCCACTTTTCCAGCGTTTGATGTTTCTTTCACTCCTCATCCCCAGCTATCGATCCCTGCAACTCACCTTATGCAGCCATTGCTCCAGAAAGATGAAGAGGAGAAAGAAGAGAGTGGGTTGCTCTCCACAAGCTTGGTGCTAGAGAGAGGAAGGCTGATGCCCGAAGCGATCGATCCGTGGTCGAATGAGGAAGTTCTTGCACTGTTGAAGATCAGATCTAGTATGGAGAATTGGTTCCCTTATTTCACCTGGGAGCTTGTCTCAAGGTACGATAACTATAAATTTGTTAGTAATATTACAAGTAATTAATAATATTTGTGGGATTGTATCAGTAATGCTTATCATTTGTGCAATTCTTCAAACTCATCTTCTGATGTGTAGTTTAAATTTTCGCAGTCATTTTGACAGTACTTGTTATATGGACATGATTTGAATCTGGGTTTCTATTTCACCCGAAGAATAATATATTTTTTTTGTTCAAAGTTAATTTGTTCTTCAGATTTAGACAATTCCAGTTGGAGACTCTATATAAATAGACTCTAGTAAAGAATTGACATTCATGAGGCATAATTGATTGTTTGATTATTTGTTTGTTTGGGACGAGCAGAAAAATGGGAGACCTTGGGTTCAAAAGGAGTGCTGAGAATTGCAAAGAGAAATTTGAAGAGGAGAGTAGGTACTTGAACAACATCAACTGCACCAAGAACTACAGGCTTTTTGGTGAGCTTGAGGAGCTCTACCGTGGTGATCATCATCAGCAGCAGCAGCAGCAAAATCCTCAGTCCTTTTCTCATGAGAAGATCACTAATCAAGCTTCCGGCGTGCAGCATGAAGAAGAGGACAACGTAGGACAGAGAGTAGAAGATGAATCGAGAGCTGATAAAAATGTTGAAGAGCAAGGCCACTCAGTCGACGGCCATGAGAAAATGATGGAAAAGACTGCAGAAAGCTTGAGGAAGAGAAAAAGGAACAGTAAGAAGCTTGAACTGTTCAAGGGTTTTTGCGAAAGCATTGTCAACAGGATGATGGCTCATCAAGAGGAGCTCCACAGCAAGATTATTGAAGATATGGTGAAGAGAGATGAAGAGAAGATTGCTAGAGAAGAGGCATGGAAGAAGCAAGAGATGGAGAGGATCAGGAAAGAGATGGAGTTCCGGGCACATGAGCAAGCCATAGCTGGTGACAGACAAGCCAAAATCATCGAATTCTTGAAGAAGTTCACATCGAACACCAGTTTCGAAGATCAAAGCCAATCCCTTGGAGAAAAAACTGAAACTAGCTTGAGTAAAAAAACCATCAATAATTCAACACTCGCTTCAACTCAAAACCCTAGTACTATTCAAAATTTGCCCACTTCATCATCCATTGATGACAAAAATCAAGCACCCCAAAACCCTAATTCAACGAGCACCCAGGATAATCAATCTGCACCCACTTTATTTCCACTCCGTGAATCCCTGAAAAACCCTAGCTTGAGTAAAGTAAATGGGGAAAGAGTTGATATTGGGAAGCGATGGCCAAGAGATGAAGTGCAAGCATTGATCAACATAAAGTGCAGCCTCCATAGGAATGGAGATGACAGAGAAGGCAACTCGAAGGGTCCTCTCTGGGAGAGGATCTCAAAAGAGATGTTGAATTTGGGATTTAAACGAAGTGCAAAGAGATGCAAGGAGAAATGGGAGAACATCAACAAGTACTTCAGAAAAACTAAGGACAACAAGAAGAGGTCAGTTGGGTCAAGAACATGTCCTTATTTCCACCAATTGAGTTACCTATACAGTCAAGGCACCATCATGGGCTCCTCCGATAGGCCAGAAAACTGCCCGTCCTCGCCAGAAAACCGCCTGCCGGAAACTAGTTATGGAAGTGTTGTTTAAGGAGGGGGTGTGCGGTGGTGCAACTGTGCATTATGCCTTTGGATCTCGTGGTCCAAGTTTCCGGCCGCCTGAAATTTTGAATTTTAGCTCTGAAATAATTCTAGTGAGTTTGTATGTATTTAGCTGATTAGTCGGCACTTATTTTGTTTTAGTACTATAAAAATTTAATTATATAATTAAATATTGAAACCATTACAATAAGTTTTATATTCGCTATGTTAAATTGTTGATTGAGTTGGAGAATTTTACCGGCAGTTCAGAAAATGCCACCAAAAATTCAACCCTTGTCTCTTTGCTCAATCATTTTGCTTACCTCAAGCCATCCTTTCAGCTTTGCTTCCCCCCCCCCCCATTATATAAATGTATTTCTAGGAAATAAAAAAAAACCTTAAATATAACTAGTGAATTTCTGTTTTCCAAATGTGAAATTCAATTTTTGTATTTTTAAGATTGTAGTAGTTCCTCAATGAAATAAAGTTCTTCAATTTACAAAGTGGTTGGAGTGTTCCTAGAGATAAAATAAAGCTTCTATCTATAAATTTTCTATAGCTACTCTCTTTCCTATATTCTGTGAAAATAAAAGCAACCATACCCCTTTAATATCCATCCATCTTGTGAGTTGGTAGCCAATATATTCATAGATCGGAGAATACTGATTTATCAATAATATTACTTTTATTTTAACATGAATATTATAATTTTAAATTATTAAACTGTCAACATTATAAAGGTAAAAGTTACATGTATTTGATCTTCTTAAGATCACTATATATTCATAAAGTTTTACAATTGACAATTCTTATTTATTATGTAGATATGCATGTACGTAATTATTTTAGGTTTGTTTTCGCCCTACTACATAGGAAGCTTCCTGATCCTTCTGATATTTAAATTTATTTTTATAATATAGAATGTTGAGATTAACACAATACATTAAGTATTATATTAATCTATCACATTCATCATTTTTAAAATGACTACAACTATTAAAGGATGAAAAAGGCTTCTCATTTAAGAGGATTATAATATATTCCAACTGTTATAATTTGCTTAAGTTTGTTGGAAAAGCAACCATGATCTTGAACCAACAAAGAATCTCAATTAATAATTTAATGAACTATAATGTACCTGAACATGTATTACTTATAGTGAAGATATCATTCATCCCCTTTGGTTCCTTACTTAGGCATTTTCCTTAGCTCTACTAGACTCTATTCCTCATATTATTAGATACTTGTGGATAGTGTCTAGTAATCAAAAAGTGATAATAATTAATAGTCATCTTAAATAGATAATATTAAGATAGATAAAAGTAATACAATTAATATAAAACTCAGTAATAATTCTATTTGAGACTTTACAACTCATTATATCTATGACTCGAAAGCAATAGTAAGAATAAGCTTTACTTGATCTGCATATCAGGAAAACAAAAAGATTTCATTGAATATCAATCTCGTCAATAATAAGTGGGATCTCCTAAGTCTAAGCCTCAAAAGAAAGATGGAAATTTTTTGGATCTAGATATTAACATGAATGACTTGAATATTTTAATCCGAATAATAATATGATATCATAGATTTTATGTAATTTAAACCTCATTGAATTCGACTCATAAATTCTATGAATTAAAATTTATATATTTTATTGAATCTTGAACTTAAAAGATATAATAATAATGAGATATTACCACAATTTTATAGATTTTATTCAATCACTATAAACTAAAAGCTACTTATATCCACCCCCATCGGTTGTACATGTATCATAAGGTAATCAAAACTTACAAATTTGATATGAAATCAAATTTATAATTTACCAAAACTTTACGACACTAAATACAGGCATCACATAGGCATGCATTTCCTTTGCCCATGTAAGATAGGAAAATAACCATGCCTAACTTTCTTCCACTCACAAGGAGTATGAGAATATTACCACTTAAATTTTCTACGTACACAAAGGGTTTGAAAATATCAATACTCAAATTCTCTTCGCTCGCAAATGATACGAGAATTGCCACAATATATCCAACATAATATCTTTCATCATGATATCATTTGATAGTATATCATATAATTATCATATAACTATAAGCATTTATCCGCACTAAGTAATATACCTTGTCATCACCACGACGTAGAAATGTGTAGATTGATCATAATATAGTTTTACAAATTTTATATTTCTTAAGACTGTAATTTTTTATATAATCTCATTTATTTTATTATAAAAAGTTAATAATATACTTATACAATTAAATATAATGCAATAAAAAATAATATACAATAATAAAAATATCGTTCAGTACTGGTAAGAGTCATATTTAACGATCAAAATTAATGCAAAACAGGTTATCACTAAAAAAATAAGAAAGATCCATAAATATACTAAATATCCAACTCCGTTCATTTTACAAGCCCACGGTTTACTAAGCCAAACAACTCAAAACAATGTACTATCTAGATATCCGGTCTAAAATGAAACTAAAACTCAATTGGGTTATCTAATATTCAAGCACCCACTCACACGTCGCCTTGCATGTCAACTCATTATAATTCACCAAATTATTACCAAAATTATCATTTTATTAACCATATTTATAAAGTCATAATAGTACATCATATCATATTTTTAAAACTTGCAAATTACCAATCTAATCCAAAATTGACCCAACACTTAAGAGCCGGACCAGCACTCAAGCATTGAAGTCAAGAAAATTGAGAGATAAATAATTGCATCCGAATAACAAGGTACCAACAATATTCTTTAAATGTAATTAAACTACATTAACAATTCTTATAGAAATACCAAATCTTCCTAAACTCCAATTAAATCTGTAATAGCAAGGGTAGATTGATCATGACCAATTTCAATGTTCATTGTCACGTATTTGTTACTCAATTATTACGTCTTCAGATAATCAGAGTCATATTTACTTAATAAACTATTAATTTAAGCATATCATGGTACAATAATGACAATATATATAGTAAACTCTTGAGTTTTATATATAAATGATTAGTTTCAAATTCCCAATGACTTCAACAAACATGTGCTAACACAAATTTTACAATCGTCGATGAAAATTCATTCCTTAATTTATTCAACTTTGGATAATCAAAGACAACTTTTGGTAATATCATATTAAACTATATATTTTATAAAGTAGGAATGATTATATTGTAATTATTTATCATATGAATAATTAGTCTAAAAATAGCCCAAAACCACAACTACAGTGAAATAGCCAAATTTGATTTCTATGACTTTGAGGCATGGAAATCAAAATTCAACAATGAAATATTAAATTATATACTTTATAGTGTAAGAACATCAATTTCAGAAGAATAAATGCATTGGTTGACAATTTGAAATGCTAGGCTTGAAAATAGTTCAAAATCAATAATTGTGGGTTAAAACCAAATTTCAGTATCAATTCACCTTCAATCATTCAATTTCGATAATTTTTAGGAATTGAAATCCAAATTAGTCAATATAATATTAAACTATGTATATCATATCATAAGAACACAAATTTAAATGTTATACAGGAATTAATTAAATATATAAATAGTTGACTTGAAAATAATCTGAACACTTATTCTTTCTACCTACCGTTCATCTTCTTCCTGTGCCTGATACTATTCATCTAACTTTACAAGGCCTTAAATTAATGCCCACATAAGCTTATTTCCATTTACCATTTTACACAGTTAATTTCATACAACGTTCAAGCAAAACATTATGGTTAATGAGACATTTAACTTTAATTCTAAATGGAAATTTCTCTGAATATCTAAAATGATACCACGAATTGCATGAGATGGAAATCGGAGCTTAGGGTTCAAATTAGGATCATAAAAACAAACAAATTATTTTTTAGATAAAATAATAGTATTTATTTATCTATTTTTATATAAATTATTTAAAATAATTAATAAGATATCATATCATTTAAAATTACCCATTGAACACCACCCAAAATAGCATGTTTTCATGTTTGAGATATAATATCAGGCACTAAATTAGAATTACGATTATTTTATTTTTTTAGAAATAATTATTTACACCATAAATTTTAACCAAATAAAGTTACAATAATTATAAGGAAAATTAACAGGTAATATAATTAGAATTAGATCCAACTAAATGCTGCCTATATGGAATGTTATGAATTAATTCGTATTAATAGCATGCATCACAGAAAGAGACTCAAATATCGATATGTTTGGCATAAAGAGAGACATGGACAAAGATATTAAAATATTTTCAATTTTCTTTTTTTATAAAATTTGTTCTTAATTTTATTTTTAAATTTTGATTTTTAGTTTTGATTTTGTTACTAATACTATACTAAACAAAATATTTGATTTTAATTGGTGACATTCTAAGTCATTGTAAAACACATATGACATTTAAAATTTTTCCAAAAAAATCAAAAATTGAAAAAAAAATGTTTGTTTTGTAATTTTTCCCATATTGTGTGAATTTCTTAATATAAATATATGATTAATTTGGTTAAATTATTTTACATACAATAAAAATAGTGTTAGATAAAAATTAAAAAAGTTATTTGAGATAATTTTGAAAAAAAGAGAGAATTATATAAAATAGTTTTATTATTTTTTCCCATAAGAGTGGAAGATATGTTGATATATATAGAACAATCACTCAAAAAAAAAAAAAAATCAAACTCCTTTTAAAATGAATACAAATTTTTATATTTTTTCTGAATATAATAATTAAAATTAAAAATTAAATAAATAATATATATAATAATTGTTTAAATTAATCGATCATATACTTACTCAATTTTTAATTCTTATGATTTGATTGATAAAAAACATATGATTAAATTTTACATTGTATTTTAAAATCGAGAAAGTTGAGTCCTTCTACGGTTCACTTTAATAAATTATTAAAAAAATATGTTATCAATATTTATTTTATATTATATAAAGTATTACATAATAGGTCAGAGGTAACCTAAAAGATTTATTTAACAAACAAAGAATTTTCAAATAAAATAAATCTAAATATTTTAATAAAATTTTACAATTAAAATTAACCAAAAATTTAAAAATAAATTTAATTTTTTTCCATATGATATTTAAATACAATAAATTATAATATAAATAAACTCGAAAGGATAAAATCTTACGAATTTATTGAAAATCTCGAAGTTCGTGCCAGCAAAGTTTACAGTGACAGGACGAGGGCACAATTATATTAGCTGTTAAGAGCTGTGCGGGTCCTACCACATGAAATGAGTTAAAATAGGGGGGGGGAGAGAGAAACACGTATACCCACGACAATTTTAAATATTAATTTTTTATTCTTTTAATGATGAAAATTTCCTTTGAAAAAGGGATAAATTAAATAATATTTTAATTTTAATCATTTACAAAATATACCTGTTTTAATAAAATAATAAAAAAAATTAATATTTTAGGTCATCATAAAAAGCCTTCTACAAAGTGGCCTTATGTAGCCTCCTCTGTTTTAACTTTTTCGAAAATAAATTCCCATTTATTAATATAATGGACAAAATAAATTCAGAAAAATCGGTTAAATTTTCAAATAATTATATTATATTATTATATTATATATAATACTGTAAATAAAAAATTTCAAAAAATTATTTTAATTTTTTTTTAAAAAAAAGACTACGGACTGTTCCTTAGTGGGGGCCCATCCCAATGAAGATCTGCAGTGCGTTAGCGTTTATCAAATTTTCCGCTGCATTTGTTACGCTGCCGTGCGTCAACGTCACGTGCGGTGGTCTCTGCATTCCGTACCCTGTCTTTTTTTATTGGTATTTTTTTAACAAAAAAGCGTGTACCGCCGGGGCCCCACCACGGGCCCCACGTCTGGAGGACGACCCACTGCCGACGTGGCATTTTAGTCTTTTGATTTTTCACAGAATTTCAGTATTTTATTAAATTAAAATTTTAGATAAGAATTCTCTAATTTTAAAAATATTTATTGTTCAGCAAAACAAGAATAACTTTTGATATTTAAGCTAAAACTCCAACACTTTAAAGCACTGTTCTACTTGGGCCTCGCTATATATCTAGCACAATCAGAATGGAAAGCCACCATCGTATGTGGAGGAATTCAAGCAAAATTACCATTTTGGCTTGGTAAGTATTGAAAAATTCAGCATAAAAAGGTAGACGAGTTAGGATAAAGTATACACAAGAAGGGTAAGAATGTAAATTTGATATTTTATAGTGATATTAAAGATACCGTTGCATATCTTATTGATATGTACTGATAAATTTACATAAAAATACAAACGTACACCTGGCCCCACTTCTCCCCTTTGGCACAACAAAAAGTACCCAAAAATAAACCCTCTAAAAATAATTATTAAATTATTCATTATGATGATCAAAAAATTTTATTTTTTGAAACTATATTTGCTTAAACATATGCTTTAGAAAAGGGTTTTCATAATATTCCATAACCAAGTTATAATGCTTCAAGTTTTTCTAGATCTTAGTCTTCTTTTTTTTCCAACAATTCATAATTTTTCACATATACTTCATTTAGTCTATATTTTTTAATATCTAAACTTCCTTTAACATGTTCAACTTGTAAATATTAAGAATGTCATTATTCATTATATTATATTTTAATATAGTACCACTCATCTAATCCTAAAATTCTCATTTCTTCATCATTATTTTTTATTGCAATCACAGAAAACTCACAAATCCTCATAATTGTTTCATTTAACTAGCGTTTTTAAGAATCTGAACCACCTTAAACATTTTATCAACCACCTTCTACATGTGTAATTTTTCAACACTACAAATACTATAATTATTCTTTGCCTTATCTTTTAATCTTACTCTATTCAATCATCTTAACATTCTTAACTGTATAACCTTTAGTTTTTGGCCGTATAATTCTAGTAAAAATCTATTGGACAAAGCTCCTGAAAAGCACAACTATTATCAAGCTCTATCTTGGCTCATTAATTGCTAATAAATTCACATCTCATCCAACTAGTAAACAAACCCAAGTTTGCCCATTGAAAATTCCTGACACTGCCTAAGGGGAAAGCTTCCAACTTTCAACAAACATTAATCTTTAGAGAAAACAACTAAACAAGAACCTTAGCTTAATCAATATCCCCCCATCAAGGATGTTATAAAACAATGCGTAGACAAGGTTAGATTTTGAATTGAATACCTGGAATGCTTCAAATTCCCAAAATCTGTTACTGACAGGTGCCAGAGACAGCCTCTGCAATAATGTAGTACCATCATAAATACAATGGAAATAAATCTCTTAAAAAGTACTTGGATTTGTTAGTGTCATTACTTCTTCAATAAATATAATCTGAAGTGCTTTAATTCAACAAATCATTTGATAGGCAAGGGACAGATATCAACCTTCTTCAGTATCTCCTCTGTCTCAATGACTTCACGACCTACGTTTGGTTGTTTAATGTTTTATGAAAAGCAACCTATAGGTGAAAATTCAAAAGAAAAATGGTGAGTAGTAGTCTGTTGATCCCAACTCAATTCAGGCCATTTCCATGGGCAAGAGGAAACATATTTTGTAAGTGTTTTCGGCTAGTAGTCAAAGGAAGCCTTAGTATAATGATGTTGTTGTCGCCATGTGGTGGTCACAAGAGTCATGAACATAGCCTCTTGCATAATACAACATTACGATATGATAAACCCAAAAATGATCAGACCTTTTTTTGGACCCCAAGTTTTGCACACGGGACTGTCCTTTGTGTGTTAGGTCAGTGGTAGTGGGTAAAAATGGCCATTTGAATGGCCTGGATATAAAATAATATGACATCACAGACGACAAGTTAGCCAGCAATTGATATAGCATAGACTTACAGAGGTTGATGTTTTAAGCAGCTCCCTAATAGCCATTGTTGCATAGCTGGAAGCTGGCAGAGTAAAGCCGAGCTTGAGAGCCATTTGGGTAACCTGAGAAATAAAATTTTCTCTCTCACCATCTGCCTCAAAACTGCTTAGCAACTTCACATCACCCTCACAGCTATCTGGTATATTGGCAGCATCGGTGTGATTAACCTCGGTCACGAGTTTGGACTTGGCAATGATGTCCAAATCAGTCTCTGCCAAAGGTCTATTTCCATCGGAATATTTCAGTATTTCCCTGTGAATGAATAATATTTGATGGTTTTTCTCAAATTTCACCTCAATCAACTTCATTAGAAGTTGTAATTACAGATTTATGATTGAAAAAGACAGCAGGAATACCATTCAAAGTCCAATGGTCTTTGAAAAACCTGCCTATAGGCTCCAGTCATACCGGTAATTGAAAATTCCCTGAAAATTGGTAAAATCATTAAACACATTTGGCAGGAAAAACCAACAGTAAAAAAATAAAACTCAGGCTAAAATTAGAAGGGGAAAAGACAGATCAAATAGGAAAAGATTTATATGATCTACTAAGAACTTGATGGCGGTTATTGGCAACATACTTGACGCTGTGTACACTCTCTTTCAGGCTTATTTTATCCTGGTAGAAAGGCAAAACAAAGCAGAATTAAAAATTAGGATGAAAGGAAAACTGAATGTAATAGAAAAGGCACGGAGACATCAATAATTCCATCTCCACATGTCTGCAGCAATGTAATGTTGCTGACTTACGTGTTTCAATTGTTTTTCACCTTAAAAGTACTCTCTGATCTCCTTTCTCCATTGTTCATAATGAAGACCAAGAGACAATGTATCTCCCAAAACCATTTTATGGAGCAATATAACAGAAGACAGACAACAAGAATATAGTAACAGAAGACAGACAGAGATTACTTATACACGCTGTACTATAGTGAAGTCAAAAAAATTCAACTCATGGAGCAGAGTTATCATCACACATCCATCATGAACCCCTTTACCTTTGGCTCGAAAAAAGAATATCTCTTTCTATCATTTATGAATTTATTGGTAAGCAAAAAGATTAGCATAACTCATCGAGGAAGATTCATCCAGAAGGTTCATTATCTCCTTTGCATTTTATATTTGTAAGGAAAGGCAATGTCGGTTCCACAACTGCAGTGTTCAAAGTGATTTCTGAAAAGATTGCAGTTGTGTTAACAAAAAATGGACGTGGTGGCCTCATCATTTAATTTGCCAAGTTGTTCAGCAAAAACTCCAATGCAGATTCACATGCAATAGTTATTTGGTTACAAAACCAGTAACCCACTAACACGTTATTTCATGTTGCCACTTGGTGCAAAATGAAGACAGCACCTTATACTTTCAATATCCTCGAGTTCTGTTCCATTAGTAGAACTCATTAAGAAAACAGAAAAAAATATTAAGTCAAATTGACCACATTCTAAGTTGTATGCTCCTACATACATGATGACAAAAATATATATATATAAATTTAAAAATAAAAATGAATGTCAATTTTGGAGTTTTTACATGATGATTTGTGCAAAAAATTGTCATAGAATAAAATTGATATTAAATAAAATTTGGTAATAGAATTGGAAAAAAGTGAAATTAGAAAACATTTTTTTTTATTTTCCCTAAAAAAACATGTGAGTCCAACATATAGGTGAAATCATTGTGGCTAATTTTAATTTAAAATTTATACAAGACAAAAAGTTTACTGAAGCCTTGTTAAACAAAAATTGTTTTTCTAAATCTACAGAAGACCTATTTCCTTTGGTTATACATTCTTAATAATATTCTAATCAACTTTGACTTCCTGTTGTAGAATCTAAGGGCCCTAAAGATCTTGTTCAAAGCTACACAGCAAATATTATGTTACTTGGTTACGTTGCACACAAAGTTACATCTGGTCTTCCACCATGTGTCTAGCAAATAATGGATGATATTTACAATATCTTTCGATATGTATTAATATTGAGCCCCTAATATAGATATTTTCCGATACAACCACAATATTCACGATACATAAGACATATCAGTTGATACGGCTCTATCAGCTTATAATTTTTAAAATTTTTTCCTTTCGATATATTTGATACCGATTAATATTGTTTAATATGTTCAATACCAATATGACTACAACCAATATCAATATCGATATTTTCATCCATAATAAAATCCGTTGGGAGGACCGAGAGGTATTTATGAGTTAGCAAATTATTCCAAACATCACCAATCAATTATATGTTCTCCAATCATCAGCACTCTTGATTTTGCTCTGTGAAATCATGGATTGACATTGGGTCCTCGTTAAAGGATTGGCCAGATCACATTCTCTTGATTCTAACGTTGGAAACTGTGCCAAATAGAGAACATACCTGCTTTGCCAAATCACGATAAATATCACAAATATCATTTGTGGGATATGTTGTCCTTGATCTGCCATATAAATTGCCACATAAGTGAGAAAGAAAGCATACCACGATTAAATGCCTTATGGAAAGTCCCAAAAGCATATCTTACCCAGGCAAAGGTAGGACAATATCATCAATTGTATAGTCCCCCCTGAGTAAATCTTCAGAATCTACAGCCTGCTTAGCAGATGAATATTACATTGCTCAAAAACAAAGGGAAGCATATTAAGCTATTAGACAATATAGCAGTCACAGATAAAATTAACTTCACAGTTATCCTTTTTCAGAATTGATAAAAAAGATAAATTGTATCCCAAAATGACACCAAGTCCCTCAAGTGAAAAAGTATCACCTAGCCCAAAGTGCTAAACCAAAGTCCTAATCCCAGAAACAAGTACAAAGCCCCCTGAGTAAATCTTCAGAATCTACCGCCTGCTTAGCCGATAAATTACATTGCTCAAAACAAAGCGAAGTGTATTAAGCTATTAGACGATATAGCACATACAGAGGAAATTAACTTCACAGTTATCCTTTTTCAGGATTGATAAAAAAGAGAATTGTATCCCAAAATGACAAGAAGGGAAGTCCCTCAAGTGGAAAAGTATCACCAACCCAAAGTGCTAAACCAAACCCCGCATCCCAGAAACAAGTAAAAAGCCCAGAGAAAGAAAGCCTAACCACAAAATAATAATAATAAAGCACCAAACTATTATTCACATTCCAGTCGTAATTTTTAAGTTCCCTGACATTTCTCCCACTTTTCACCACTTCATTTCTATTTTTGGTAGATTTAGACTCCTCAAGCCTCCAAGCTTCAATCTTCCAATTACCCTATGCTGCAACAGTAAATACTTTGAGAGTAAGTATAGATTGAATTGAACAAGGACTAATCAGTCTATACAGTAAGGAGTTAACTAAGCCCCGAAGCCCAGTCAGACCTATGTCCTGTTAAGTGAATCCGTGTTTCAACTGAATCAATCTAGGAAGCTGATTTTTTTGTAGATTCAACAATTTCAACCAAAATTTTTCTGGATGGTAATATATGGAGGGTGTGGGTACTGAATCCAGGAAATTGACCTGGACAAGTAGGTAACAAGTGGGTAAACCACCATTGGAATAACCTTGATTTGCAGGATTACTAACAAAAATAGAGATTTTCCTCAGATCACTTGCTGAATGTTGCCAGATCTGTCTAACAAAACTTATTCATCATTAAGGCGACAAAAGTTTGAGTGTAAGTGGACCTTCTTCCATCCTGTGATGAGAAATTGCATACAGCCATCATCATCAACATTGTTACTACCTCTACACAACAATGTACACATGTCCATTCTGATCACCATTCGGTTTAGTGAACCGCCACCTAGATGTTTTTCTCGGTTACTCTAGTGTCACCTGAATTGCCAAAGAAAATGTATTCATCTCTGCTTAGTCATTGTTACCTTCTTTTTTTAATTTCCCCATTGAGTCCAATCTCACTATCCTCATTCCCATGTTTCTCTTGCTTTTTATACAGTGAGTTTCTCTGAATTATGATGCAATCAACCGGATTGACCAACAATACAGACCACCAGCTTGGCTGTTGTCATCTTTCTGCTCACATCTGCCATTATCCACCTCATTAACACTAAGATGCTATAAACGATAATCTCTCGTTGCACTTCAGCCTTTCAGTGCATGATCTATCTCCAAGCCACCCAACTTTACTATACTACTCTTTATCAATCAATTTAATCTCACTATGTGATGAAACAGCCCCCACCTCATTTTCATGAGCAAGGATGAGGCAGTGTCGCTTTGTTTCAGGTGGCCAAGCTCAAAGCTGGCAGTTATACCCCCTTTGCGCTGATTTCTCCTCCCCTAAACCACTCTATCTAATTTAAATAGGATTACTCACTTTGAGTCATTATTTAAAAATTCACCATACTTTCAAGTTGGTGGAATTACTCAACAAATACTACCTGTTGCAGTAAGCACAGACAGATCAAAACAAGAACATAATGGTTTGCAACTAATTCAGAGAGGTTCCAGAAATTAGTCAGACTCGGTGCTTGAATGGCTAAGGCTTTAGATTAGGGCTGGCATCACGATTCTTCACTAAAGTGAGTTTCTGCAAGATCAGGGTTCAAACCTCCAGGACAACATCTCTACTTCTCCTCATGAAGGATGATCACGTGACTGAAAAGACCCACGCTGCCCTTCAATGCTTGGCATTCAATAATCAGCTCTAGAAAATCCAGCTTCATGGCTTCGTAATGAATTCGCCCATATGATTGAGAAAATTGAAGCCTGGATTTCATGATTAGTTTGGGGCCTAACTTGTGTTACTAATATATTGAAGCTATAATTGTATCTGAAGCTGAAAAGATTTTATAAGAATGAGGAACATAGTTCATGTCCTAATCTGAAGAACAGTTTCTAGGAAGCAACTTTGAATCCAAACTTGCATATTAACCTACCAGATGGGATTTGAAACCTCAAATACAATAATCAGTATTCACTTCCTAACCCAGACAAAGAATTCAATGTTGTCCTCTGTCAGGAGCAATTATTTTACACATTTGAAATCCTAAGACAGCTTCCCAATCATGAGAAGATGCAGGAGGAAATGATCAAAGCAAGAAAGTTACCTGTATGGCACAAGCTGAATGCTACCAATTTAAATTCTGGAAAATTTATGGACATCAAATGATAGAGACTTCAACCTCCTGATTTTTTTTGGCAAGTAACAATCACCTTGACTGGATGATTTCCATCTTCAGGAAGATCTAGTACAGGAAGTTCACCAAGATTGCTACAATTGAACGCATCATCAGAGACATCACCTTCATATTCAGAGTTATTGACCTTCACTGCATTGCTGCAACTATCTTCTTTACAATACACCAGATCTCCTAAAACAACTCTGTCAGCTCCTGTCACGTGATAACATGTAAAACAACATTAGTTGGCACTCCTTTTCCTAGTTTAATAAATACTACTTCTAACCCAGACATACATTTATATAAGACAGACAAACACTGGCACGCATTAGCATCTTTTCCCACAAGCACCCCTATGCTTGGAAGCTGGTGTGATATGGCCAAATAACCTACCAAATTTGCATGCAATATTTGGAGGTCTCTCATAAGTTAACAGCTAAGAACAACTTTCTTACTAATCTATATAATGCCACATTTTCCAACTAATTAGCTTAATTGGAATTCTAATTTTTGGAGCTTTTTGAATAATAACATTCACTTGTGACAATCCCAGTGGCAAAGCAATTGAGGATATTCTATTCTAAATATTCTTGAACCAAGTAATTCCACAAGAGCGGTTAACTAAAGGATGAACATTCCAAATGGTATAGAGCACTTTCACTTGTAGATCTTTCATTAGATATCTTGTTCCTGTTCACATCCAAACCTATTTCCCTTCACCTAAGTGTGTTTGGAAGGTCAAACTTTCATATAAAGTTAAGACTTTTGTGGACAAATCATAGATTTGAAACTTTATTGTTGCAAATCAATGTTCGTCTTATGCATTATTATAGATTTGAAACACAAATGCCCCTCTTTTTTTATTTTTTTTTCTTTTGTTTCTTTGCAATTTTATGTTTAGTAGAGTTGACAGATAAAACTTTTAGGTGTGTTGACGAGTGGTTTTTAAAGGCGCATATCTTACATGGGTTGAGGACATAAGAAAGCAAAAGAAGGGAAAATTTCCTAGAGGGTTGCTCTTTTTGCAGGGAAAGAAGGAAAATAAGAAGTATCAACTATCAAGGATACTTTAGCCTTTCCCTGCTTTTGGCACCTTTGGTGTTCATACCATTGTTATGGAGTATGCATCTGATCTTCTAGCGCCTTCAAGTAGCTTTCTATAGCAGATATCCTAGAGATCTACACGAAATATATATAGATAGATAGATAGATAGATAGATAGATAGATAGATAACATTTTAAAGTTTTCCTTTCATTACTCCATCTAGTTGCTCACAAGCTATTTACTAGTTCACCCATTTCTCACAATGAAATCTTTCAACATTGAAATGAGAACTTCTTATCACATACCATACTTTTGCACCCGTATACTTGCTGCATGGTTCCATAGATAGCTTTGGTAACTGTGTACAAACCTGAACAGAGAATAATCATTCAGAAGATGCAAATTTGTGAATGCATCTGATGTCACAACAGCATAATTGTCCCACTTTGAGGAAAGGGAGTCAGGTTTGAGCCGCAGGACTTGAAAGTATGAGTGTTTCCCTACACCCTGGGCCTAGGTCTACCAATCCAATTCACACATATCCATCTAGCAAAAAATGCAAACTTGGAAAAATCATAGTCAAAATTTTGCAGAGACAACAGGTTTCTGTAAGGCTGACCCATGGACATGGATATATATATATATATACACACACACATTAATTTCCAGCTACTTTAGGATCTTCAGGAAATCTTAAATGCCACATTTCTGCATGCAAGGATATAGTCACACATCAACACAATCACGCATACAAATACAAAAAGGAGAAGAAAGAAACACAAAATAAAAGCCAAAGAACGCTCAGGTGATTACAAATTTAGAGAGACAGGTGGTCCAGTCTGTTTCTGAGAAATAACAAGGGATCATTTCTATTCACCCTGCCTGTCTTGGTCAGAAGGAAGATGCAAGGAGCAAGTCGGACATAAAGCATCACAAGAATAATGAAATAATCAAGGTTACTTTGGAAGATGTAGTACCAAGTGATTTTACAGAATAAAGATTTTAAAATCACGCCCAGTTAAGCACTGACAACTGAATCTCGCTTGGATATTGATCCTTTTTTCCTTTCCCCCCTTTCTTTTGTCAGAGGAAGGGGAGAGTAGCATGCTATTTGATCAATCCATCACAAAGACAGCAAGAAGCACATTGATAAGAACTAAAGACGAGCAATAAGACAACCACAAAACCATCAAGAGATAAATTCTGGGAAGTGAAAAAAATAATTTTTATGCTTGAGAGCCACAGGGCTACTTACATCATTCTTAAGGTTCTAGGTATGGCCCTTAATGCCTGCAGGTAGTTCCCAGGACATTTCTTCAGACCCTGCAGCTGAAGAAGATTAAGAAGAAATTAAATATAATATCCATATGGAAACAACAAAGAAAATCTCTCTATTCAAGCAAGAAAATCTATATCAACGACAAAGTAGTGGAAACTGACAGGGCAGCAAAGATTGATATAAACAATTCCCAAATCAGAGTGCATGGCCAAGGAAAATAATCTTACTGGAAAAGACTCATGTGCTGCATAGTTTCTTACTCAGGAAAATGTTGTAGCCCATTCAATTCCACAAGTGCATATTACACAAACATTACAGAAAGGAAATTGATATAGCAAACCTCATTATCATAGTATACAGTATAGAGGAACTACAAAAATTGCCAAACAATATCTAGATGTTTACCGCTGTTGTTCCCCTCCCAGTTGATACCTAACATATTGCATGAAAGCATTATTGAAGAATCATAGGATAACCAGAAAATTCTTACAGGGAAAGGTTGATACCAAAAGTAATGCATGAAAGTGTCCTTAAAAAACCATAGGATAACCAGAAAATTCCTAGTATGGACTCTTACAAATGAACCTATCCTATCTCGTGCAAATCAAGAATATTGACTGTGATGCAAATCAAGAATCTATTAACAGTAAGAAGAAGCCCGATCAGAATATACATATGCAGCATGCAGGAACTTACAATAGCCCTTTCAGCAACCATATTGTGAGGTAATTGCCTCAGAGTCCCATCAATATCATTGCTTTCCTTGTAATACTCCCGAATCTTCCTCACGGCATCTCTTTGTAACTCAAGATGTAAGTCAAGAACAACAGTTCAACAATTTGATTATGTACAATGGTTGAGTACAATATATGTACAAAGTTCAAATAATGCTACCCAATAGTGGTTTTCACAGCATGTAAAAATGATAAAAGGATATCGCCTTCTCTCGGATCAAGAATCAAATCAACTGCAGTTTTCCAC
This sequence comes from Nepenthes gracilis, assembly GCA_033239525.1. Lineage (NCBI taxonomy): Eukaryota > Viridiplantae > Streptophyta > Magnoliopsida > Caryophyllales > Nepenthaceae > Nepenthes > Nepenthes gracilis. The sequence continues at coordinate 25,662,689 of BSYO01000001.1, forward strand.
TCTCCTCGGAGTAATGTGGCTCCAATAAAATGAGTTGGAACCGTTCCACTTCCAAAACGCTGCATTAATCCCTTGACTTAGTTCACAACAGTATTAGATAAATCTTAATCTGCAAAAGTTCTAGTTACTCCAACAACATTAAGTATGTGCAGTTCAGTGGTTCCAAACTCGATTGTTTTACTTAAAAGTGCATAAGAGACTTCAACTTATCAAACACATAGACAATCTTAATTAGGATCACAAAAATTCCAAAATTCATAAATCCTAATGGGCAGAATTGTGACACCAGTGAAACAATCTCATAGAAGCATTATTTATGTATCTGATTAAATGAGAGTACTTTGAAGAGGAAAACCACCTTCAAAAGTAAATTGGACAAAAATGACAAGTAGTTCATATTCAAATTGAGGTCACCATTCTTAGTTCCAGAGGACTACAACATTAGCACCCAACATTCTAGAAAAACTACCACATCATCATGCATAATCAAAATCATGCATTATCTTATCCGTGTTGTTGGGCTTTATAGATTTTGTCCAAATGTAGAAGTCAAGAGTTTGTGCAATAAAAGTTTACAAGTGCACCTAGAAATGACTCATTTGGAAAACAATGCCGCATCAACAAATCTAACTAAGATATAATTTATGTTAATAGACTATATCAACATATTTCATAGCCTTATAAATTTCTTTCTAGTGTTGTGGATCTGGCTTCATCAAGTGCATATGCAATAGGACATAAATACTGGATGGGGTTCATGACACCTCAAAATTCTAATTCATGGTGAAGATGAATAAATGTTTAGAAAAGTGACACTAAAACATGCATTGAAACATGATATTCCTATATGATTTGTAGCGCATAGATCACATTATTGTACTTTTTTTGTAACTTTGTCTAACAATCTTAAGGCTTAATTTTTATCCTATTATCATGTGGCCACAAAATTGAGAACAAAAACAAGGAACTGGATTTAGAAGTTGGCAAGAAACAGTTTATTTCCAACATTCAATTTTAAATGTTGCCTATGTCCTCACTACTTAAATATTGAAAGATAGTGGGGTTGAGATGATGGCACAAATTAGAGGGAGAAGAAATAGACTGTCATTACAAATAAGAAATTTAAACTGATAGTTAATTGTCACATAAAGTTATATAATAAGAACATCAAAAGAATGCATATTTATCATTTAACTATTCCTATGGGATCAAAGGAAAAATGATAATGAGGTCAGGAAACTTTATTCCTCGCTTATTCAAATTAAGGTTTGCAACTCGCTATAATAGATATATGCATGGAAGCTATCAGCTTGTTAGGCATTTTACTATTGATATAGATTTTGGAAAAAGCTATAAATTGAATCTTCTTCAAAAAAGTTCATTAAAAATGTAATTGTGATTTCTATAAGTTGCCCTAGGTTTTTTAACAAGTTTTATTCAGAATTTTCTCAAAAACACCCCAAAAAGTGTTTTCAGCAAACACTATAAATTACAGCTCTTCCCCCAAACACTTCAACATCAGAAACAAGCATCCCAAGGTAACAGAAAAAGGACATATCTATTGACATGACAAATGTGATTTATTGATCATGAGAAACAAAAGATATTATTATCATACCAGACGTGTGATATTATGGTATACATTTTAATCTATATATATTTTTTCCAATATACATGGGCAAAGTCCATATAAACCAACAGTATGATGGGACAAGAAGAGGAAACCAACAGGAAAGCAAATTTTTCAACTCTTTGTACATGCATGCTTAAGGAAACAACTAGGAAATTTTTCAGGCAGTAAACAGAATTTTCTATTTTAATTGAACATGACACAAAAACAGGCACAATTACATGGTTCATAAAGCATAGCACACAGGAAATGTTGATAATGTGATTTGAAATTTAAATTTTATGGCATGTTGCTTCTCAGCATATAGCAAATCTCACATTATATTGTATACCAATGATATATTATTTGTGCATGTGTAAATGAAAATGGTTTATGTGCATTGTTGTGATGAATTTCCAACGTTGTGAGTGTGAGTCTATAAAGTTTATGATATGGAATCTATCAAACGTTATGAGAAGAAAACACCCATTAAAATTTTTGTGGTCAGCCTTGTGCTCAAACATATTTGGAAAAAATCCGATAGCACGTTGTAAAAAGTGGAAAGTGAAATTTTTAATGCATGTTTTGTGTGGATCTACAGACCAACGGCGATACCATGTTACTGGTATGAGAAAGATATTGAGAATTAGTATACTAGATACTACAGAAAGTTCATAAGGGACTTAGTATCGTTGAGTTTCATTGCTACTTATAAAATGACTGGGTTTTGCACACACAGTGGGATATAGCATCTCATATTAAGAAGCTTGTATAATATATGGAACATATATTCAATGGTCAACATATTTGGGCAAAAACATTTTAAATAAATTGAGCAATTATATAGGATATAATTTGCATACAAGAGGTTTTGCGCAAAAAGGGATCATTATATGGGGATCATGGATGAAGATATCAACCGATATATATCAATATTAAGATCCCGATACTGATATTTTTCGATACCACAAAAAAATTATGATATACTACTGTAGCGGCAATATATCGTAATATATTGGTAGATAAATCCAATATTTGACCGATACACCCGATATATCATTGATATATCTTTATCAATTTATAATTCTCAAAAAATTTTTTTTTCTAATATATCTAATACCAATACGTATTATTTGATATTATTTGATATCGATATAGACATGACAAATACTGATATTTTCATCCATGATGGGGATGGCTTTAAAGGTCATATCACTAAGTAGCCAATGGTGGAATCTTGGCTTAATACCTAATTCATCATCATTTTTTGAGTTCAATGAGGCAAAAGTATACCATAATGGTTTGTTTGGTTGCTAAAATGGAATAATAGATAAATAAATAAATAAATATCAGGTAGGAATAAATGTTTCATCATTTGGTTAGCAAGGGAATAATTATTCCATTTAGTGATAAAATGTTGATAATACAAGAATTACAAGTACAGATGTTTATGTGATAGTCAATAGTGGCAGTGGACAATAGAAGTTACCAGTGTTGGTGGAAAGGCATCAAGGTGGAAGTGGATGGCCTACAGGGGTGGAAATGGAAATGGTAGTCATTGATATTAATTATTCCCATTTCTTAGAAGTTGCAATTTCCTAGAAATAACTATTCCCTTCCTCAAAATTCAACCAAACAAAAGAATTGAAATTCCCTTGGAATAAGGTTAGAATGGAATTGCAATTCCATCCAGCCAAAGAACCCACAGAGTGATTGCAAAAACTAAAGCATTATACTTCCATGCAATGGTGGTATTGCTTGGTTACCATTACGTCAAAGAGTAGATTGAACATCAAATGCTTCTAATGGACCTGTAGAATATTCTGCTTTGGAGTTCAGTCACAAGTAATTCTGGTAGAGTACACCTGAATTAATTGTGTAGAATGGTAATTCAAGCGAGGAGGGTGTAAGGGCTTGAATCTTAAACATTCATGAAAATAAGATATGAAGACATGACCATAAAGGTGTCAGCAACTAGAAGAAGAACATTTAGATGGGAAAAAAAACTCAAATAATTAATCAAATTGTGGTGGGGACAAATAAAGTCTCAAGGAGAGCGGCATTGCAATACAGCCTATAAAGTTTATTACTGCATTTTTTGAAGTGCATGGATTGCATTATTCTATTTTTGGTGATTTTGCTCCAACAAAAATTTCACAGCATAATAGTTCACCTATGTCCAACTACTTTCTTCATAATCTTAACACCAATACCTCTTCTACATCCTCTATTTCATTTTCACTTCATTCTCGCGCTCTTTGCTCAAGACTTCAGATTACATGTACATAAATTATATAATATATACACAAGTTATCATCACAAACTGCAAACATGCAACTCAAACTCCAAACCCCCAAGTTCTGAACTTCTATTGCCATTCTTCAACTGAAGCACTTTTCATTCTATATACAACTACTTTGATGTTCATCCTCTAGTCATATGTCTTTACAGTCATGGCTGAGACCCATTCCATAATCAGAACTATTTTTTCTGCCTTACTGCTCGTCACGATCAAACAAAGTTTGTTAAAAACACGGCAAAATTTATCCTTCACCATAAACAGTACATATTTCCAAAGCTGCCAAAATTTTTTGTGTTGATAAAAGTACACCAGCCAATAAGCACCAGAATTTACAATATTCACTGGACCAAGAGCACCCCATGAGTATCATATTCCTGAGACTAACTAATACCAAAATGTGATGATGCTTCCAGAAACTACAGGCTTCAATGCTTGTATATCCCATAATCATTTATTTAACTCTAATTTTGAAAAAATCAACAAACTTATTTTTCAGTCACTCAGACAAAGTTACCCCAACTTTTTCCATGTTGTTCCCCTCATTTTTACTGTTTTAGGATATTTGGAAGGCTCTGAAACAGTCCACCAGCACAGAAACATGACCAATGCCATTAACTGATATTAACATCATATGACAATTCCTCATCTTACGACAATATATGCCATAAGAATAAAGTTCATGTTTATTGATGGCTCCACCCATTTTTAAAACATCCAAATGACCATCTTCCCTCTCCATACAGTTCCAGAGTGCAAAGAAACCAAGCACAATGATGCTCACAGATGGCATAAAAACAGTAAAGGATTGATGGTTTGAGTTTGGGGGGGAGGGGCAAAAGAAGGCATGCAACAGAAACAAAAGAAACACATTGGGAAAAGGTTGGCAGGAATACCTGTAAACCAAAATAGTTGATAAATCCATGCTTTCCTAAGGCATCTGCAGATGCTCTAATAGTATCTTCAGAATCAACAATGACTCCTCTGAAAAGACAAGCAAACAACTGATGCAGTAGATGGAGTTTAAAAAAAAAAAAAAAAACAAGGGTTTTTTGCACTTAACTACCAGCATTCTCACTGTTTTTTCATAGAATGACCACTTTTATTTGTCCTTCACTTAACCATCTACAATTTGTATCTCTTTCAATTTGCCACCTTGTGCCCAATTTTTTCACATTCCTAAGTGAATTAACAAATTCCCCCTACATGTTTGACATCCATCTTCACAAATTCAGAAATAAACGAGGACATTGTAGTAATTTCACCACATGTTAAACTGAAAGAAATCAGCATATTTTGTTTCACTATAAAGTGAAAGGAAAAATTTGTACAAAAGTTGTAAACTGAATGGAAACACAAATTTTAGGAGATCAAGTGAAAGAAAAACTAAAACTGATGCTCACGTGAAAATTTTGTGGAAACTGTAGGTGATTAAGTGTAGAAAACCAAATAAATTTGGATAGAGGAATTTTGCATTAAGTTTACCTCAGCGTTATGGTGAATCGGTTGCCTCGAAGCTGCCCAAGCAGAAGTCCTTCATTGACATGGCTGGCAAATAAAACGATACATCATTTCCAATGCACTACCATGAAATCAAAAGAGGAACACACCAAGAAGCTAATTTATTGACCTCACCAAAAGTCACCAACTTTTATTCCAATCAACCTCTCATTAAGGGAAGCTAATCTACTTGCTCGCTGCTTGAAAATGGTTACCTGAGAAGCAGGAAAAAAGGCTGATTACCCAATATTAGCTTCATTAATGTTTCAATGTAAAGTGACTCCCCCAAAGTCACCAGCAACTTTTACAGAAAAAACAACATATGACAATGTAGAAGATTGTCTTCAAAATGTGTTAATATTGTTCCCAGTGCATATGGGACCAATAAGCTTAGTACAGTGTCAATGCTTAAATTTACAGTCAACTTATCTGAGAAAGCAGCTGACTTAAATCTGCAGGGGGAACAGAGAGAGAAGACAGAATTGGCAGTTGTGAGAGAGAGAGGTGTTTGAGAATAAGAATACAGAGACTGCCTTTCTCACTTTACAAATTAATATATTGCAGTCTTCAAATGTGGTGACATCATGATACAAAATTATCCCTGGATATGGGAAAATAAGACAACAATACATTCTCCAAATATACTAACAATATTAGGAGCAACAAGATGATTGTCAATTATCTATGTGCATCATTCTGTTCACAACGAATATGGACCATTCTCCCATATGCAAGTGGACCAAGTCTCACAGATGGTGCATAGATGTGGTGATACAAGTTCACTCATACTGGGAACATAAATATCATGTCCTCAGATACATAATTATTTTTGGATAACCAAAGATACTAGCACAAGTTGGTTCAAGTGAAAAGTGATATGTTCTGATGTATTAGTAAACATATGTGTCTGCCAACATATAACAAGAAAAAAGCCTTAAGCGCCCCCATTCAGCTATATAAATCCTGTGTCGATATTCCACTCAAATTAGATCAAAAATCCTCCAAAAACTGAAGCATCTCCACAACCTTTGTGATGATTATTTCCCTCCAAGTCTCACCAAAGGCCTGCCTCTAAATTTTGTACCCCCTTTTAAGAACTCAATTTAGATCTCCTAGATTGACTTTTTACAATAAGATCAAAGAGAATTAATAGAAAAAATATTGGAAAAGTTTCAGAAAAAAAATACAATGAAGAGAAGATAGTATTCCCAATTTGATAAGAGAGAGGTCTCCAAAATTGAGCTGTTCAAAGGTACTTTATTCTCTGCTATATTTCCATTACATACTGTTATTTATATTACTTTCAGCAAATCCACTAATTATTATATTAAGATATTTTCTTAATTGACAGGTAATATATAATTAAAGTGATTATAATCACTAACAATTAGCTGGACTTTTCGTCATTTGATAGGCATCTGTCACATGACCTTGGTTTAGGCTAGAGATCACATGCTTGGCACACCCCTCATCTGAGTAGCACAACCATCCAGATCTACCCTATTTCATCGGATGGCCAGAGTTTACCCATCTGGACAATGATGACTAACTCTAAACAAACACATGATCCAACACTTCCTTATTGGACGCTTGATGTTGCTTCACATAGACGGTGAGGATGTGCTCTTTCGACCAACAAAATCATAATCCTCTGCTACTCCATCTGGACAGATCCTGAGCCTCCACATGAACGTTGTTGATGTGCCCTAGCCTCTTTATGCTTATCCTACTACTGTGGCTACCGATTTGATTTTCTAAATTCATTTGCCCTGCCCTGTACCTAGTGCTCATCCACCAGTCCCAAGTAGGCCATCTAGATGGCTATGATGAATTTGATTTTCTAAGCCTCATTTTTCCTCAGGCAGCTATAGTTTCACAGCTCCACATGAACGTTGTTGATGTGCTTGTAGCCTCTTCATGCTTATCCTGCTACTAAGGCTGCCGATTTGATTTTCTAAATTCATCTACCTGGCTCTGTACCTAGTGCTAATCCACCAGTCCCAAATATGCCATCTACACGGCTGTAATGAATTTGATTTTCTAAACCTCATTTTTTCCTTAGGCAGCTATAATTTCACATCTCCCTGACCTTCTTCTTTCCTCCGCGGTTATCTCTTCTTCTAGTACTACTCTAATAAAAATTTTTTTTTTTTTCTTTTCTTTTTACTTGTTTTCTACCATTATGCCACATTTTAGATGTTCATTTATATTGGTCAGCTGACAAAACTCTTCCCTTTAAAGCACCTTGCCTTTAAGGTGAGAGTATTTGAGCTTGAGAGAGTGAAGGGGCTCCCAAGTTTTATTTTCACCCAAGGTCCCTTTCCATTTGATCAAGGCTTCTACAACCTTTTTTCATGCTATTTTCCACACCCTTTGTCCAACTACTTGCTCAGGCTCTAGCAAGATTTCTCCTTCCAAACTAATCAGAGGTAAGGTTAGCAACACTTCAGATCTAGACCCAACTTATTTATTTAACACAGACATGTGAAGCACTGAATGGATCTCTGTCGATGATGGAAGAACTAGTTGGTAAGCTATCGTACCTATTTTATCCAAGATTTCATATGGTTCGAAGTATCTAGGCACTAGTTTCATATTCTTTCAAAATGATGCTGACTTTTGGAGGTATAACTGCAGGGGGAGAGAAACAAAGTCCTCAACTTGGAACTCTCTCTCCATTCTATGCTTATTGTACTGTGTTTTCATACGTGCTAGAGATTTCTACAAATTCTCTTTTAGAAGGTCTATGATTTGGTCACGTGTTCATAACTCCCCATCCATGGCCTCATTGGCAGTAGTCCATTTTACAAATCTGGCCAACTTTGGGGGTGGGTGCCTGTAGACAGCTTCAAATGGGGTTATTCCTATCAAGAAATGTTGGTTAGTGTCATACCAATATTCAGCCATGACTAACCATTTTGGCCACAGTATGGGTTTATCACCCACATAGGAGCGTAAATACTACTATAAACTCTAGTTCATGATCTTAGTTTGTCCGTCAATTTATGGTTGGTAGGTTAAACTATATTGCAATCGGTCCCTTATAATTTAAACAATTCCTTCCACAACAAGTTTGTGAAGATGGCATCCCTATCACTAACTATAAATCTGGGAAGCTCATTTAACTTTAGGACTTGAGTAAAGAAAAGTTAAGCAATTTTTGCAATTATGCAAAGGTGAATGAGAGGTATAAAGTGTACATATTTGGTTAACTGATCCATGACTACCAAAGCATTGTTATATTGCTGGGACGATGATAGACTTTCTATGAAATCCATGTAGAGGTTTGACCACGAAAGCTTAGGCATTGGTAGGGGTTGGAGAAGATAGTACGGTTTCTGTGGATCAAGTTTGGTTGTATGACAAATGTGGCACTCCTTGAAGATGCTTTTGATGTCACCTCGCATTCCTTTCTATATAAAATCGGCCTTAGCTCAGCTCAAAGTTCTAGAATAACCTAAGTGTCCCACTGAAGGGTTTGTGTGGACACACTAACCAATTCAATCACTTGTCATTTGATTCCCGAATCTTGACCTATAAAAATTTTTCTATTTTTAAAAAGTATCCCATCTTTATATTAATCTGTTGGTTTGTAGTGTTCCATTGCAAAATTGCCGAAGAAGATTTTGAATGTCAAGGTCAGCTTGATAAGAGGTCTTTAACTCGTTAATCGAGCTAAAATTTGGGTAGGATACCATCATGAGTCTTGGTTCCTCCTCCTTCCAAGATAGGGCATCATGAGGCTTTGTTGATCAGTTTTCATAGTAAAAGCTTGTCCTAGTAAACAAGATTACTACTTCTTAATTGCCATAACTTACACCAACACCTCCTTAAGGACATGGCTGAAAATGGCTATTGGTTATTGCTCCAACATTAACACAACTCCAATGCCTATCCATTCAATCACAAATCTTTTTCATGAAATTAGCTAAGGTCAAAACAGAGGGTTGGGACACTACCATTTTGAGCCTTTGAAAACCTTCTTCAACCTTATTAGACTAAATAAACACTTTTTTTTCAACAGCAGGAGAGATGTGGCTATCATCACATAGCCCCAGATAAATTTCTGGTAATACCCAATTAGTCCCAAAAGACCCTGCAAAGACTTGACAAACCTTGGTGATTTCTAGTTAAGCATGGCCACTTTTTTGGAGGGGTCAACTTTTATCCCTTTCGTTGAAATCACATGCCTCGAATAATCGGTCTTCCCAAAAAAAACTTACTCATCTTGGCATACAACTGATTATCTTTGAGAACCTATAATGCTTTTAGGAGATGCACTTCATGTTCCTCCCCTATAAGGCTCAAAATCAAAATATCATCAAAAAATACGAGTATGAACTTTTCGAGGAACGGCCAGAAAATCTCATTCGTGAACCCTTGGAACATGACCAGAGCATTAGTCAAGTCGAATGGCATTACCATAAACTTATAACGTCCCTCATGAGTCCAAAATGCGGTCTTGAAAATGGTTGATTCCCTCATTCGGATTGGATGAAACCCAACCTTAAGTTGAGTTTCGAAAAAATAATGGCTTAATGCAATTCATCAAGTAACTCATCAATGACAGGAATGGGAAACTTATCTTTGTCGTTTCCTTGTTGAAGGCCCAGTAGTCCACACATTCCCCAACACCCATCCACCTTCCTTAATAACAGAATTAGGGATGAATATGAACTCTGATTGGGCCTTATGAGCACTGATTTCAGTAAATCCCACACCAATTTCTCAATTTCGTTTTTCATATAGAAATTGGCATGGATTCATCCTTGAGAACAATTTTGTATTCCCTTACCCTATTTGGAGGCAACCTTCTTGTTTCCTAAAAACTTGTTCAAATGGCCTTAACAAGTTAATCACATTTTCCATTATGTTTGGCGTTATTCCAAATTTAGGGCTATCCAAGAGTTTCAATACTAATCCTTGTTGTCCGAAACAGGAATTTGCGGCCACACACTACCCTCTTGCACCATATCTTTGTTTTTCTTCAATCCTTGCAGGTGCACAATTCATCCTTTGTCCTGGAACTCTATTTGAAGGGTTCGAAATTCAAGTGATACGTCCTATGATAAACAACCATTGTACCTTTAAAATTATGTCACACCCTCCAACACTGTATCTTCATCTTTTGTCAATCCTTATAAGAGCAAAGTTCGTCCTTTGTCTTGGAACTCCATTTGAAGGGTTAGAAAATCCCAAGTGATAGGCCCTAGAATAAACGACCATTGCACCCCTAAAACAGTGTCACACCCACCTAAGGCTAAAATAAGAAAGGTGGCCTTGAATTGGTAGTTCTACACTTTTAGAGTCACATCTTCACATGATCCCCCCTTGCACTATTTCACCATTAGCAATTTGGACTCTCACCTAGGTTTGTTCCAGCCTCCAATTCATCCTTTGGACCAGACCAACATCAAGGAAGTTGTGGGTACTTCTTGAGTCAATTAGGATAATCCCTAATGCTCCATTTATCTTCCCTGTTACACACATGGTTTTATAGTTTGGGCCTCCCATGATTGCATGCAATGAGATCTCCACCATCAATTTGTGATTGGGGTCAACTTCTTGAGGTAAGACGCTTTAGAATCCCACTTGAAGTTCATCTCCTCTGTCTCGCTTCTACCGGGAATAGCCAAGATTTGGCGCATTTCTGCTTCGAGTTCTACTTTTTATCACACGTATAACATAGGCCCCGTTCCCTTCTCTCCTTCACTTTTTCGGCCTAATCCAGTGGACTGTAGTCTCCGATTTGGCCGCAGCTCTTGTAAGCTAATTGCTCCAAATGGAGAGTGATAATGTATATGGTCTCTAATTGAGGCAATTGAACCCCAATTAGCATTTTTCCAACTCATAACAAGCTCCTCTTGAATTCAAGCCATTCTGAAAACCTGACAAAGACTAGTCAAGTTTAACAGTTTTATAGGATAATGAATATCATCCATCAAGCTTCTTAAGAAACAACTTAATTTTACCTAGGATGCTACATTGCTCAACTGATTTGTAATGGCCTCAAACTGGATCTTTTACTTGGCTATACTCCCTGTTTGCCTCAATTTATGTAATAATTCTATGGGATTGTCATAAGTTAAATTCCCAAAACCATTGAGCAAAGCTTGGGCAAATGTCTCCTAATCTTCAAAGTCTTTGGCTTCTTCCGCTCCTTGGAACTAGATCAAAGCTTCCCCCTCCATATAAAAGGAAGCTAACAAAACTTTCTAATTCTCAGGAATTTGGTGCAGTCTCACTTCATAAACCCAACTGTTTGGGCTCTCACCATCAAATCTTAGAAAATCAATATTGACAATCCGGTGAATGTTAACTTCTGGTTACACCTCTTGTCCCCCTCTCTATCGAGGGTTTAAGCTGGGGGTAGAGCCACATGTAGATTAATTGGTAACCTCTGATACAAATTGAATAAATGCCTCATTTATTCTATGAGCCTTGTTATCTGAGTTCCCTCTAGTTTCCTACAGCTACCAATTCAATTAAATGGTTTATCCGAGTTCCCTCCGCTATTCACCGGTTATGCTAAGCTCAAGCTACTACATAAATTGGTTGTTGTTCTGGTCTAAAATATTAAGCCTCTAGTTTCCTATGGCTACCAATTCAATTAAATGGTTTATCTAAGTTCCCTCCGCCATTCGCCTCTAATACCAATTTCTAAGAACTCAATTCAAATCCCTTGGATTGACTCCTTATAATAAGAACAAAGAAAATGGATTGAGAGAATATTGAAAAATTTTCTAAATAATATATATAGTGAAAAGAAGATAATTTTTTGTAATTTGATAAGGAAGAGGTATCTGAAATTGAGCTTCTCAAAGGCACTTCATTCTTCACTATATTTCTACCACATGCTATTATTTATATTGCTTTCAACAAATCCCCTAATAAATATATTAAGATATTTTCTTAATTGACTGATGATGCATAATTAAAGTGGTTATAACTACTAAAAACTAACTAGGCTTTTCGTCATTTGCCAGGCATCTGCCACATGACCTTGGTTTGGGTTGGAGATTACGTGCCAAGCACACCCTTCATATGTTATTGGACAGCTGGAGTTTACCCATCTGAACAGTAGTGATTAACTCTAAACAAATACATGATCCACCAATTTCCTCATCAAACACTTGATATTGCTTCACGTGGACAGTAATGACGTGCTCTTCTGGCCAACAAAACCATGATCCTCCATTATTCCATCTAATAGTTCCTAAGCCTCTACGTGGACATTGGTGATGCGCCCCTTGCTTCACACTTATCCTGCTGTTGCAGCTACCAATCTGATTTTCTAAATTCATTTGGCCTGCTCTATACCTAGGGCTCATTTGATGATCCCAAACAGGCCATCTAGACAGCTGTAATGAATTTAATTTTTTGAGCCTCATTTCTTTAGGCAACTATAGTTTCACAGCTCCCTACCATTTTTCCTTTCTTTGCGGCTCTCTCTTCTTCTAGGTAATAGTGGCACAACCCATTTATTCAAGCTACCCACATATAAGCATGCAGTGCCGGCACAGCACATGACAACATGTGGCCCACTTGTGCTGAGTCGAGTGTGCCAACAGACCGGGCCATGTCATGCTACGCACAACCCTAATATTAAATATATACATATCTATATACAAAAAATAAAATTACATAAAATATTATAAAAAAATACATCATATTTTATTTATTTCGTCAAATATTTTAATGTTACAATTTATAAAAGTAGAAAACAATACATCTAATAACGACTCACTTATTTTTAAACTTTAGTTATATTTCTACTATCACCTTTTCTAAAGTTATCCTCTTTACTAGAACTTAAAATAAATATTACGCATATACATATGTATGAATATGTATATATAAAATTATTGGGTCATGCCATGCTGCAAGCCAACTAACCCACAGCCTGGTACGGCCTGAGATATTGGTCCATGTCGTACCACAGGTAACACGGCCCAATTAGCATGTCTTTTCTAGGGTTACTCTGATAAAAATTTTGTTTTTCTTTTTATTTATTTTCTTCACTGTACCACCCTTTTAGATATTTATTCATATTGGTCAACTAACACCCCTCTGGTCACAAACAAATTGATTGCCCTCATTAGTGCATCTGCATACGCTGCCATCAAAGCAATGACCACAACTGAAGTAATTGCAGGGGTCAATTTGAGACCACCATGGCATTGATCTGGTAAGGTGAATATGAAATTCAAGATCTTAATAGCCAACAATTAAATGGTGACACATACATTTTGGTCCAATTCCTTCATCTAGAATTCTACTTTAGGATGGAGAAAAATATATTGCCCCCTTTGAAACACTAAAACAATAGATGGTTTCATTTCGTACATATTAGTACCTTGATATTTAAATAAATGCCGAAGAGCAACAAGTAATGTAGAAATCCAATAATTATCATAAAAGATAATAGTAGGGGCAAAAGTAGCAAACTTTTCTTTTCTTAGTTTACTTTCACTTTTTGGCAATGAAAAGACAGTTTGAGACAAAGGAAGTGCATAATTTTCCTGAGCTGCTCCAAGGTAAAGACAAACTGTTCAAAGAAACATAAAACATTCATTCATTTGTGTGTCTCTTTTCATTTGGAGGATTGCATTGATAGACAAATTTAAGGGGAAAATTGAATGATAAGTCTGAACTCAACAAATAAGAATTCACATACTTTAATGCAGATGATGTATTTCAGATTTTAAGTACAGATGAGATCCCCTTATCGACAACTAATTGTGATTATCAGCAGAAAATTGTTTCATCAGCCTGCCCAACAATGGAGAGAAGGTGTGCGGAAATTGAAAATGGCAGATAATCAGTTTGATCTGATAATCGATATAGATACTTCTTAAGGTATAATAGAAAACTCATTGATCTAAGAACAAAATGTAGGAGATCCTCCATTGACTCAATTGGTGAACGTGTACTTAGCCTAAATTACAGTAATCAAATAGTACATACCTTGGAAAAGATAAGGCAGAAAGGCAAGCCAAGACAAACCCAAAAGTCAACATGAGACAAAATTAAGATTCACTCAATTCCTTGTCATGATGAAGACTTTGCTTAAGCTGACTGAAATTTAAACCTAAGTGGAACCAGTAAATTCAGGGTTAAACATACTATTATTCTTCGAAAATTGCAGTTGCTGCTTTTTTCCACTAACCGATTATGATATAACCTATGAACAAACTTAGTTGACGAACATGGTTGATGTGCCACTAATGTAATGCCACTGATGCCTAATTGAGCGAACATATTTCTACCATGAATAGAACAAATGTTCACTTATAGGGCTAACCAGGAGAGAAGCATACCCTTTGAGTAGACACCGAACGCTTATCCTTCGTACCTGCAAATCCAAATGACCTAGACTGCAAAAGAAAGACACAAGCAACTTGAGAAAAATATACTCGGCAAGTTTCTCACAGATATGAATTCGCACCCTGCCTTTGTATCTTATGACAGATACTTCCAGTTTGAGTTAGCAAAGAATGAAAACTGTTAGTTATAAGCACCAAATATTTCATTGCATCAAAGTACCATTCCTTCCCTTCCACATGGTATCAAATGGATCACAGCAAATGATAAAGTGTTTGCAACATACAACAGTAGGATAGAAGGTAGAATTTACCTGGACTCCAAGTAACTTGCCTATTAATCTCAGTGCCTCTTGTGTATCCTTGTTCTCCTTGTAAAGATGAAATCTGACAATAGTCAATACATAATGATAAAGTGTTTCAAGAAGTTCTTCTAAAAACAACTTTAAGATATTGAAGTTGGTGAGACAAATGTCATTTCATGGCCATAAAAAAGTAGCCCAGTGTTGCTGATAAATGTGTTGATGGAGAAAGTAGAAGATTTTGATAGGAGATAATCAACTCAATTTTCACAAGCATCAGAAAATCTCTACAGCAGCCATAATTATGTGATAATATAGCAAATTACAGTAGGGGGTAACAGTGAAAAGGGGCTCTTATTCATCCATGTCAAATGAATACAAGGCAGAGTTGTAGCCGAGGGAACACTCCATGAAGTGTGACATCATCCAGAGCAAAGGAAAACAAAGAGACATATATTCATGACTGTGTAAAAGTCTACCCTGAGGAAATTAAGTACCAAATCTGATTTTGATTTGAAACATACAGAACTACATCATGCATGCACAAATATGAACCCATAAGCTAAGTAGATGCTAATAATGTGTGGACCAAAAAATCAGAGCTTGAGTTTTAATCTGGTCATAAATTTCATTTTCCTCACTGAAAACAAAAAACTCATCATGGTTTTGCTTTAATTATAACTCTTTGGCAAATTTTCCACTGTCCTAATATGCCTCGCAAGTGGATTATCAGTTACTAATGAACTTGTGTCGTTTCCTGACTTACCAAAACCAGATTATTCTTCAGGACCAGAACTTCACCCCCAACCAAGCGGTGAATACATCTATATCTTATCCTCTTTTGACAAGTTACTACTATAAACAAACTAAAACAAATAGGACAAATTTACCAATTCATCCCTCACCAAGAAAAAGGAGACTTTGACAAGACAATGAATCACATACACCAACATCTTCATGGCCAGAGGAGAAAGAACTATCAAAGACACACACACACACACAAACAAACAACATAATACCTAAGGAACTTGCCACGATTTTCCAGCCAATCATCCGAGCCTCTACTATCGAAGGGTTTGTGACCTCTATCTTTGCGTTTCCGGGAGGATCTACCCTTGTTCTGATTCCCTCCCGAATCTAACCTCACACGAATGCACTTTGAGGAGGCTTCGGGGCCATCTACTGTATCAGTGACAAGAAATTTCAATTTCTCCTTGAAAAAATTATGCACTGCCTGGAAGACATAAAAAATCATATAAGCTATTATTGTTGGAAAAATAAAAATTAAAAAAAAAAGATGGCTTTTTAGAGTAAAGGACTTGTATTTAGTTTTACCGTCCGATGCAATTTGTCAGAACTGGGGGAAAGAACGAGAGGCGAGGTGCTATCTTCAGCACCAGTTCGAATTTTGTCGATAAAATTGTTCAACCGTTCGGCATCGGAATCACCAGCAAGGGATCTAAACATATCGATTTCGGTAGTGTAACTCTTATTCAATTGTTCAGGTAATTGTTCCTCCTCCCCCACCATCTGTTTTTAAACCAAAAAATACCTCAATTTCACAATCATGATGACCATGATAGTGTAATAACATGGCAGCGAAAAGCAAAACAACTTTACCTCTGGAGGTAGATCTAAGGAGGTTAAATGAACAACATTTCCATCCAAATCTACTTCATTGACAATAAAGTCAGAGTACCTGCATAAAAATTATCTTAGCACCGAAGGAATAAAGAACCGACAAAAAAAAAAGTACTTATCCCTCTTCTCTAGGAGAGAGAAAGGCAATTGTGCTGATAATTTTGAATTATTGATATTGAGTGGTTAACTTGATTATGATTTCTCTCTCTCTCCCTCCCTGTCTATTTGCGTGCGTGCTTGTTACATGTAGGTACCTTTGTTTCAGAATGCCGCGAAAGCCAGGAAGCTGTGAGATGTAGCAAAGGACACCTACGTCCTGTTCTTCTAGTTTATTCACGGGGACATTGATAGTCGTTTCTGTCTCTTTGGTGGCAGCTACGGCGGCGGCAGTGGAGGTAGTGGCGGCGACGATGGGGCTGCTTGTCATCGTCGTCGTGGCGCTAAGGAGAGCGTAGGGTTTGAGTTTTGTCAAACACCTAACGGTTAGTTTCTGCGACATCGAGGTTCAGCGACCTCCCTTGAAACGGCGACGTAACGGTATCTCTCCATTTTTTTTTAAAGAGTTTTTTTTTCCGCTAATTAAAGTATCTTTCATGAGCCTCTCGATACGTGTCTTTATAATTTTCATTATAATTTTTATATAATAATATTAGAATTGATTAACTCTTTCAAGCTACATATAAAATAATTAGAATTTGATTATGGTTGTAGTTTGAATATTTTTTTAAAATAATATTTAGTCATAATTATTTAATTTACCTTAATTAAAATATAATTATGAATTTAAATATAAATAATTAATATTATATAATAAAAAAACTATATCTATAAGAAAAATATATCTCCCGAGAAAAATAAATAACCAAATTAATAAAAATTTACAAAAAAGCATGATTGTCTGAACAAAATTAAGAGGTATCAATAATTTTTTATATTATGAGAACTCAATATTTTTAAAAATATAATAATGTTTAATCATATATTATAATACTAATAATATTTGTGTTTTAATGTCATAACCAATAATTGGGTACCTTTTTTATAAACATACTCATGTGATAATTGGTTAAAAATGGTGAGGGATAAAAACTCGATTAATAATATAAATAGTTGTTAGGGTGATATTTTTTAAATAAGACTCAATAATATGAATATTATCTAAAATATGATGGTATTTACATATAACACAATAATTTTATTAATAAATATAAAGATATTATCATTGAGACATGATATCTATTTGTTAAGGTTAATTGTGAATTATATGGATGTTTATTATTTTACCAATAAATATAGTATCATTTGAACCAACATTTAATGCCAATATCAAGTAGTTAATGGAAAAATAAATTGGATGAAATCATAATTAATAGAAATGTTCAACATTTTTAAGTATTTGAGAGATATAAAATATCATATTAGAAATTCAATCATTTTAAATTTCAGTTAGTAAGATAATTTCAAATGTGACGATGTAAAAATATAATTAATATTTAAAAATAAATAAGTTATTATTAAATATATATTTTTATTTTTATAAATTATAATATTTAAAATGTTTAACGTAATAAATAAAATGAGATATATTTTTATAATATTTTGTATTATGATATATATATATATATTTATTTATTATAGATATACTTAAATTGATATAATCCTGAATATACTTGGTTCAGCATAGGCAAGTCATATGCCTTGTTAAGTCAGAATATTTTTGTCTCATGTCATGCTAATAACTTAAAAAATTGGACAGTACCGACACGACATAATCAATTTAACAATACTACTACAACACTTATTATAGAATGGTTGAATATTTGGACATTACATATATTTTTTATAGATGCCTAGTTTATAAGTGCATTAATTATACAATATTAAGATTAATTGCACACTCACTTTTTGGACAGGACCATTGAAGCAATATCAATATAATATAAGGCAAATTTTACCGTTTGAATAAATAATATTTAGACTATGATGTAGTAAATTTATTGTTATGTTTCAAAAAATCACCAATTAATTAATCAAAACATGGATTTTTGTTTCAATTATAGTATAAAATTCAAATATTATCAATAACATTATCAATCTTTTAACTTTTTAGTTTTCCCAAAACATTTCAATTTCATCAATTAACTAAAGAAGCTATTTTTTTGTTGAAAAAATGGAAAATAAAAAGATAGATAAACTAAACAATAAATATTATTGATAATTCTAAACTATAATTCTAGAATTAAATAACTTTGGAAAAATGGACATGCAGTTTATAAAATTAGTTATTATATTAATAATAATAAATTTTAGAAAGTCATAATTTTCTTAAATAATTAACCCCAGAAAATTTTATTTTCCGAGTGACAAATTTAGGGTTATTATTATCAGAGGGGAGGAAGGTACAATTACATTCAGAATACCACTGTCATGGTTGCTCTCCCCATCGGCTTCACACAGCCATAGATCCAAGACCGGACCACTCGAGACTGGGAAACGGGCGGGCAAACGAACATACAGCAGGGATTACGATCATCGGACAGACGCTCCCACAAACAGAGAGAGAGGGTCGAAAATTATCCGAGAGATGGTAAGCAAATCAGAGGAAGAACAGCTTAATAGATTGGAAAGCCAGGTGGAGAATGGAGGCGGAGGTGCTTGGGAGTACTTGTGTTTGATTCGGAAGCTCAAAATTCGTCGCTCAGATAACGTCTTGAAGTACGGCTTAACGATCTTGAATGATCCTAAGAAGCGATCCAGTATTGGCAACGATGGTACGTGAAAGATTTTACCCTCTATTGATTTAAATAAGCCTAGCCTTGAATTTTTTTGATAATAGCCAATTGAAACTCAGGATTGCATCCAGCCATTCACTTATTGTAGTCTTAGTTTAAGCCGAAAGTTGCAGGACTTGTCAAATTGGTAATAGTATGGATTATCGGGGTTTCTTGGTAGTAAAATTTTGTAAGATAACAATCAGCCGAGGTTGAGCGATCCTTGCTTGATGTAGATGTGAAAGATGAGAGTGTTATGTGGTTTATTACTGTACGATCAGTTGAATTTTTGGGAATTGATTGGATTTTTGAAACTCTGCGTGTTTGTCCTGCTGGTGTGCCTGCCAGAGTGGAGATGGAGCTCGTAGATTATATCTTATTAATCAACTCATGGATTTGTTGATACCTAAAATTATTCTTGAGATTGCCATCAAGAGCTGCGTGTTATGTAAAAAAGTGAGAAATAATTTTTTCCTCTGATGAAATACGTAAATATGAATTATGACTGAATGAACAATCAGGTTGAACCTTATTTGGGAAATCTAGGGTGCTTTTTTTTCTTTTCCTTGAGCCAATATGTACTATCAAACTTAACTCATGGAAACTGGTGTGTACAGGACTTTTGCACTAGGTTTGGCTGACATTAGTTTCACTTAGTCAAGATAGAATTATAGCTTAAGGATGAGTTTTCTGCAGTTGGAATTGATGTTGACTGATCAATCTATCATAAATCAGATAAATGGTGGCAAGTTGTCAGGGTTAGAATGGGTATTGTTTGTACCTCTGGTCGCATATTTGATAATTGGGTAGAAATAGTTGCAATATTACAAATTATTGCAAATTACAGACTGCATATCATTGCTGGAAAAAGGCAATAGAAATACGAAAATCAGATTTCTTCCATTTACCGATGCATATAAAAAGAATAAAAGACAACATACCACAAATTGGTGATAAAGGGAGAAAAATAAAAAGAGGAAAAATTTGTAGTATGTTGAAAGGTGGGAAGTTAACTACATTTGTCTATCAAATCATCATAAGAGAGTTTTTTTTCCCTTCTTTTTAACCAAAAAAAAAAAAAGGAAAAATATCAAGCTCAACAAAAGGAGCCGAATATATTATATTAGCAAAAGAAAGAAACTCTAATACCATCAAAAAAGAACTTCTAGTTGATATTTTATGAGTTAATGGCTTGGGTTCTATCGCCACGCATTGTCCCTTATTGATGTAACCAATCAAAAAAGAACTTTTGGCATCAATCAAATGCTTGTATATCTTAGGGAGGACAATAGCTCGAGCTGGTTGAAAATTGAATATAACTCGCCATTAAGGAAAATACTTTTATATTTATGACACATAACGAACTTGGAATTGCTCTGCTATACATATCATAGGTTATAATTGGGATATGAAAATTTTGAAAGTCCCAACGCTGGTGTTTCCAATGCTATATTCCTTGATCATCTATGCTGCTGTAGAGCTATGGACTGAATTTTTAATGGGTGGTTATATCTTTCATTAATCGCAAATTTCAACTTTCCACTGGAAATGGTGAATTCGAGTCAATCAATTACAATTGGGTAGAAGCATGTGAATGCCTAATGCACTTTCCATCATCAAATATCTTCTCATTATACTTTGAGCCTAAGGCATTCAATATCCGACAAATGACATGCTAAAGAGGTTAGCTTCACATATGCAAATGTGCAAGTAAGAAGACTGTATTAGATTATGTTCACGTTTTGCAATATCTCTTTGATAAGTATATTCTGAAATAACATCAGAAAGTGTCACATGGATGGTATATGAAGCAAATCTCTCAGCCTTGTGTATGCCAGTCGTCCACTGTTGGTTCCTCCTTTTTGTTTTTTCTTTTACTCTAGTAGGAGAAATTTTTGTCTTTAACTTTTTAATCCTGTCGTATGTAATTTTGAGTAACCTATTGCCATGAAGCTTCACCTCATTAACTAGTACCCTGTTTCTTCTTGTAGAATGGACCTTGTATGAGCAGGTGGCAATTGCAGCTTTGGACTGCCATTCTTATGATGTTGCCAAGGTATATCACTACTAGTTATTTAATTTTGTGGTGCCTATTTTTATGTTATTATATCAGTTGCCAAGGTTCCTCATTATTTAAATCTGTCTGTCCCTTTAGTATTTTAGTAATGTCACCGTGGAAATGCAGGGAAAAGGTGCTCTTTTTTTTTTTTTTTTTTTGGGGGTATTGGTTGAAAATTCTGATCCGCTGAACATAACCTTCCTGTTTTGGCACTGGTTATTTTAATGCTCCTGTTTTGGATTTAGTTATCATCATACTCCAAGAGTTTCTGAGTGGCTCTGCACTATTGTCAAATTATACATTTTTGAGAGATACTTGGGTTAAATCTACCAGTATAATGATGATGCCTCTTACCTTCCCAGCTCATCTGCTATCCATCTGTTTTTTGAGTGTCATGCCACTTCATCAGATAAACTGCTTGCTTTAGAAAAAAATGAACTGCTTGCTTCAGAAAAAAACATAACGGTATTGCATGGCTGTAAGCTGCTTGTTGGTTTCTTGAATCGGAGTACTTCAGAAATAATGTTCTTTCTATCAGAATGAGATGTATCCTGTGAATAAGATGTTCTGATGATTTTTTATCACTTTTTGGCAGAATACTCCACTGACCTTTTAACTTACTATTGTATTCTTTAACTCTACACCTTTATGGAGATTTATTTTATCACTATAGACCTTTCTGCTGGCCTCCTAATGGAGCTTCTGGTGTACATTCCTTTCAGGACTGCATTAAAGTTTTACGGAAGAAATTTCCAGAGAGCAAAAGGATTGGTAAATCATAATTTCTGGATGATTCTTACATTGCTGCTTAGGGGGAAGCTTGCCCTAGTGGGTGTATTTTTGAATGTTTTAGATGGCATAAGGTTGTCAAAATTGGTTGTCTATGCTTTGGTGGGGGTTCTTATGAGCTGAGGATATTAAATGCTGTGAACTAGACTTGTGTAGTAAAGGAATATATGAAGTAATAGGAGTATTTAGGAGAACATTTTACTTGCACTCCATCTGGTGCCCGAGCTGTCTATGACTTAAAACACACTCCCCAAAATCTCTTCGGAAAGATATTTATCCATAGATCATCCACAAACATATACCACGATGTATCTTTATCCTCCCGGACGCTGGGTTACTACAACTAGATAATCAAACCTATCTTCTAATTTTAGCTTAGTTCTATCCTAAGCCATTAAAATTATGAGAACTAGAACTATCCAGTCTAACTAAATCATCCTATGCCTTCATCTACTTACTCAATCTTCTTTATTCTATCATAAGCTTCCGCGTAATATTCGGATCAAACTTAAGGCATCTCTTTCTCTGATATCATCTATAACATATCAGCTTAACGTTACCAGCATGGTTGATTCGATTGCTTGTACCATGAAGTACCCTGAAGTTCTTTAATATTGGACCTTGTTAGAAGAGAGCTCTTTCGCAAATTCTTTAGATGGGTCGCTGACGTGCAGCCTGGTAGAATGGAACTACGTTCATAATGTCATTGATGAACAAGTCTACATTACATGGGAGATGTTAATGGCACTTGTTTTGCTTTAATTGGTATGCATTGCTTGATAGGTATTGAATTGTTTCGTGGTCCTTAAGCTTTGAGTTATTGGGAAATGTACTACTCAGGCATTTTCCTTTGCTAGTGTTACTGGGTATCCTAAACTCTTGCTATTATAACCCCTCATTTTTCTTCCTTCTTGATTTTTATCGTTCGGTGTGAAGAAAACCCTGATTTTTACCAAACACGAAGAAGAATAGGAGAGAGAAGGGGGATATAAGCTATGAAAAATATATACTATGTAAGTCAAACTGTTTTTAGATAAGAGGCCAAAAAACTGAAAAAAAAGAAAGGCAGTTTATGTAGGACATTTTCCAAAGTAGACTTAATCCTATTTTTTGTTTGTATCTAACATATCATCCATGATCAGCCTTAAAACTTGACACTGGTGAAAAAAGGGACTATTTGGACTGCCTCTACCAAGGAATTCAATCGTCCATGTGGGGTGTATTATGCATTATCTATTTCTCCTCCCTCTGCCTTTCACCCTCAACGATTGTGTCCATTTGATCACTCCGAAGAGGGATGGAACCTGGCTCACAAGGCCTAAGAAATGTCAATGCATGGATGTATTGCTTTCCAAACCAGAAGATGACATACAGCTCTAATCAACCATGCCATCAACTCTGGCACTGCCTTCCTCAATATATCTAAGTTTCTTACTACAGTGAAATGCTTCTTGGTTGGGCAGTTCATTTTAGTAACTTTAAGGTGTCATGCAATAACATCCGATGGGTGTTCTTGAGTTGAGTGAAATTTATTTATATTTATAAACTGGCCTTAGGGCAGATCAGATTAAGGTTAAGAGATATTGACGGTGATTCTATCATTGAATCAATTTGATCACCCAAATGTGTTTCTGATTGAATTCTGAGTGGGTGAGATACAGAGACTGAGGTGGCAGTCTCTTTAATTTTCCCATTTATTCTTCTCTGCTTTAAGTTGATTAGTGTTGTGTCAGGATCATTAACTGCTCAATTGGAAGCAAACTAAATTATGACCGTCACTTTTGAGTGCCATGTCACTTGTTGGTTGAAGATGTTGACTGAAAATTGCAGTTGAGTAACATTTGTTTTAGTTGCTAATAAATTAGGTTCATTTGAAAGGTCGGTTTATGTTCGTACAGTTGTAGAAGCCTTTTTAAGAAGAAAATAATTCTTTGATCATTAGGCCATGATATTAGTATTCAGGGAGGAAACTAAATAATGTTCATGTTGTTTCTATTGCACGTTTCCGTTGTTGTTTCAGTTGAGTCTAGTTTTATCCTAATTAAATGATCTTGAATTTGTGATTCATGCAATTTCAGTGGAATGTGTATTTTATACGTAACATTTGATTTTGGTTTGGTAGTAATAGCACTACTATACTTCTGAAACCAACTTCATTACATATTGTTTGGCAGCCCTGTCTTGCTTGACTGATTTGTCTCTGCTGGTATTTTATGTGCATGGTTTTGCCCTGTTATTATCGGGAATTATTGAGACTTTGTATCATCTCTTGTTTCCTTTCACTTGTCCATATTAGTGTTTGTGATTGATTGGACTTGGATTATATCCGGCATATATTATAGCCAGGTTAGAGGCTATGTTGCTTGAAGCTAAGGGATTGTGGGAAGAGGCAGATAAAGCGTACTCAAGCCTCTTAGAGGACAATCCACTTGATCAAGTAAGTTCTAAATTTTGATGTTCTTTTTGGATCAACACCCTTTAATATTGTAAGAATTTCATCTTTTAGTTAGTGTGTTTGGCCTGCAAGGCATGTGATACCCTTCCCTGTATGGACATGGAAGTAAATTGATTGAATCTAAAATATTACTTTCGGTTCTTTGTAGGCGACACACAAAAGAAGAGTGGCTATGGCAAAGGCTGAAGGTGACATTTTAAAGGCCGTTGAATGGCTTAATAAGTACCTCGAAATGTAAGGCTGATTTAGATGACAGCAATTTGTGTTTGTTTCTTCTTTCCCTGTTACATAGTACTTATGAGATATCACTATTCCCCCCAGATTTATGGCAGATCATGAGGCCTGGAGAGAACTTGCTGAAATTTATGTTTCTCTGCAAATGTGAGACGTGAACTTAAATACAAGGAATAAGGCTAATGCCAGAAAATTCCTGTTTCTGTCACCATTTTCTGTTTGTTGACTTCAGCTATTCTTATATCGGTATGCTTTTCATATTTTTGTTTCTTTTGGAAAGCAGGTACAAGCAAGCTGCTTTCTGCTACGAGGAGCTAATATTATCTCAGCCCACAGTTCCTTTATATCACCTGTCGTATGCCGATGTAAGTGCTTTTGAACTTTTGATACTTTTTCATTTTGCGAAGGTCATATCAAATCTCAAAAATTTTGAACTGCATATCTTATTTGGTATCACTTACAGCAACATTTTTCTCTGTCCACATCAGTCCCGTTATACTTGTCTCGTTTTTGCATCCACTACATCTCACATTCTGTGAGGCATTATGCTTCCTTATTCGTTTCATTCTCATCAATATGCTCTTGTGAGAGAAGACCATAAGCATAAAGGGTTTTCTGATTCACACAACGGAGATGTGCCATTCCTTGCTTTACAAGGATACATAAACGTGTCATTCTGTTAACTACATTTATTTCACATTAAGAAGGTGAGGACAACAATGAATAGTGTACAGTGATGGCTTTGAGATTAACCTAGGATGTGGGTCATTAAACTTGACCCAAGTGGAAATGTTTAGAAATTGGGATTTTCAAATGATTCTAATGGTTTCCGGAGAATGGGTTTGTTGATTATTGGGGGTAATAGTTTATTTGCTAATTTGCTGACTTCATCTGCTGAAATAAAACAGTCGTCTACAAGGATATGCAGAAGTCCTGCCATTAGTTCCGAGAATCTGACATCATTAAAAGTATACTTGTATTTGCTATTTGCTTCTGCTTACAGCTCTGAGAGCAATATAGCATGTGAGACTATTTCAGCTTGACTTACCGTGATGGGGTGCCTGCCTACACTTCTTCACGGGGAAAGAACCAAAATAATATTCTCAACTTTCCTTCTACTACCAATTTCATTTTGTGCAAAATCATAGGTTAAATTGACCTAATTTATAGTCATATGGTAATACGCACAACTTACCAAAAAACTGAAGTGACAAAGTTGAAAATCAAGGTACATTTTGGAGTTTTTATACGTTAAATCTCATTTATCTACATAAGATAAATTTAGTACTAAAATAAAAGTTGAGAATAGAAAAATAAAGGTTACCATTTGAATTGAAAAAAAGTGAAAAGTTGAAAATATTTTTGATATTTTTCCCATTTCTCATGCTTAAGATGTCTTAGTGGAAGAATGGTTTCTTCATTCCGTATGAGTTGGAATAGTGAATTACGACAATTAAGATTGTTCCAACATGCCTAGTTTAAGCATCATCTGCCACGATTTTGTTTTAATCTTCCTATTGCCTTTTCCAGTATTATTGTCCTCTAAGGGAGGCACTATATAGCAATTGTAAACTTGTTCCGTACGGAAGATGGATGGATGAGATGCCATGTTATTTAATGGTGTGCCCCTAACATAACTCTTTCTTTTAAAAAATATTTGGGAGACACCATTTGGCCACTCTCGGGTCCATCCATCTAATTTTTTTGGATCTGTTAATATAGATGAATAAATGAGACATCATGTGATCTCACGATACCCCCTAACATCTTTCTTTTGAATTTGGGGGACACCATCAGGTGACATTGTTTTAATCCTCTGCCTATTTTTCTGTGAGCATGATAGTTAGGATAGATAGCTAAGATGCCAAATCATTTAAGAACAATGCCAGATTATCTAAAAATACTCCACTAGCAACACTCTTTTAATTTTATTCACTCCCTTCAAGGAATTTTCTGCATTCTCACATGTCTATGCCAATATTGCTTTATAGGTTCTCTACACACTTGGGGGACTGGAAAACCTTCAGACAGCAAAGAAATATTATGCCTCCACGATAGACTTGACTGGGGGCAAAAATACTAGAGCACTTTATGGTACATGCCTGGTTAGCTCTCTTTCTCTCTCTTCTCCTCCCTCTGTTCCATGTTGACTTTGCTTGGATCGGCTGAGCGGCTGTTGGGGCGGCGTGCACTACGGCTTGTCAGCGTTGACCTTATCTTCCATTGGCTAGCACCCTCTGAGCTAACGCCTCTTGCGCTGGCAACCTGTGGTTGTCTCTGTAAGGGTGCAAGCGACGCTAATTGGCCGCGCGCCTGGAGCGCCCAGTGGACATTGTTTTTAGATCTCCTGAGACACCGTTGCTGGGTTGGGCCCATCTGTTGGCCGGACTGGTCTTCTTTTAGCTGGGCCTCGCTGATTCTGGCCCAAATCCGTGCTGGACCCATCAATTCCTATGTTTTGGGTTGTCGTCGTATAACAACTTACTTTTGTTTCTTGTTTCCCTCACTTCTCGGATGTCCCTGCCTGCTTCTTCTTCTTTTCCTACTCCTGTCTTCCTCCCTCTCGTTCCCAGCATCAGTCTCTTGGTAACCAAGTTTTTCTTTTTATTGATTGCGTGATTTGCTATGCAGTGTGCTTCCGCTATTGCTCAGTTGACAAAAGGAGGCCGGAACAGGGAAGACAAAGAGAACCAAGATTTGCATTCTTTGGCAGTGACAGCCTTGGAGAAAGATTACAAGAAGAGAGCTCCTTCCAAACTCCCCTTGCTTACTTCTACCTTGAGGAGTTTGAAGCTTTCATCCTAGTAAGACCTTCACAATCACAAGTGAGGTGATATTGGGTTTCTCATTATTTTGTTAAATCCTATAAAATCAAGACGGTGGCCGTCGACAATTTATTTCTGAAATAGTCATAATGATTCGAATTTGTAGTTTTTGTTCGTAGTGAGCCCACCGAAACACCCATTGAAACACGGACCGGTGTTGACTAGTTTGTAGTTTTATTCTATATTTTGCTTAGTTGATCATTCAAAATTCCATGGAATTTTGGAAGTTTTTTTTTTTTTTTATTGCAACAAACTCAGTACATGGAAGAGTTAGGGAGATACAAAAGTCTTAATAATTTAAACGGTTAAGATTATAATAATTGATATATTAAATCTATTTTTTAATACTAACTTTTCAATTTTTCATGATGAAATTTGTTTTAATAATAAATTATGGGTGGATTTTAAAATGAGAGGACTCTGAGTAAGGATTGGCATAAATGTTTTGCTTTCAATGTCATGGGTTTAAATTAACAGTTTTGTTTTTTTTTTTCTAATAATATTTTTCAAGTCTCGAAATTTGGGAGGCTGATTTTCTTCCTATCAATTTACTTATTATTTATGGATAGTGAATTCTTATCTTTTAATCAAGCAAATTATAGTGACATTTCTATAAAACTTAGTAGTTACCCAAGAATAAATGGATATATGTCATGTCATTTTAAGATATTTCTAAAATATTCCTCTAATTTAAAATTGTAATATACCTATTGATCATGCTGTCTATCTTTTATTTTTTTATTTTTTTTGGAAAAATTTTAATAAAAGCCATATTTTAGTTACCCACAGCAACATATTTTTTTTATATGAAGTTTTATCTAATTAAATAGTGTATTTGTAAAAAAAAAAATAAATAGATGAATAATAGATTACTCAAATTTATTTAAAAATATTTTAAAGATATTTCTCTCAGTTACTATTTAAAAAAATAGCTCCAAATATTAAGTATCAAACCAGTTGTCGAACATGGGCCGCTCCCAAGAATCAAATCACCAACGAAAGATTGGACATGTGATGGGCTTCAGGCCCATTTTACAAGGTTGATATCGGCCCAATGAATAGTGGCAGTAATAAGACGCCATACTTAATATTGCTGATAAACTCGCTGTCGCTAGGGTTCTGTCATTTTAGGGTTTCCCTTGGCTGTGCGTCTCGATTGCTTCTGTCCCCAAGAGATCGTCAACATGGCCGTCGGGTTGCTACCCTCTCCATCTCTCTGGCTATCCATCTGTCTCATTGGATGCTTATCAATCTGATTTTGTTGTCATATTTTTCAGGAAGAACAAGAGAATTTCGAAGGGTAAGAAGGGAGGAAAGAAGAAGGCGTAAGTACCTAAACACTCTGGCTTCCTCTTACTATTCTACTTTTTTTGTTGCTTTCTTAACCAATCGATGTAATTTAAGAGAACGTTAAATGTGAAAGCAGTAGTAGAATACTTAAAAGTTTCAGAAGGCAGATTTGCTTTACTAGTGGTCTAATATATAGATGAATAATTTTGATTTTTCTTTTTATTGCGTTTGATGCAGTGTCGATCCGTTTTCCAAGAAGGATTGGTACGACATCAAGGCACCATCCATTTTTAATGTCAAAAATGTTGGAAAGACTCTTGTTACTCGTACTCAGGGTACCAAGGTCTCTCTCCTTCTCTTCTGTTCTACGCTGCACAAGTGTAAAGGTTCTTTTGAAGTCGAGATTAGATTTGGTTGTTAGATTAAAATTTTCATTTTAATAAACTAATGTATATTGGTCTTGAATATTATCAGACATCCTTTATATCAGCTGATTTTTATGTGACATTGATACCAATTTCTGAAAAGTGTTATATGAAAGCGTTGATCGGTCAGACCCTTATATCCTGATTGTGCATGTATTTTGCAGCAATGAGTTGTTTATGTGGAAATGTCTTGATTGGTAAATTGGATCATTCAATGCCTTCAGAGATGAATGTGTATTTCCTTGTTGCTTTTGCTATTTTGAGATTTCACATATAAATAAGTTATTTGAGCATGTGATTTACAGTAATTACAACTGCAAAAGGTGTGCTTCTAGGAATTGGATTGGTCTTAATATTGGTAAGATTCCCTTGCATGGCTCTTTGTTGGAAAACCGGGTGATCTTTCATAATGGGATGACCCTACCTGGCCAACAATCCACGTATAGAGGAATTTTTCTTGGTCGCCTTACTTCTTTGGTGGGATACTTGCCTCTTTTATGGAGGTAGAGAGAGGGGGAGGTCGCAGGGTAATCTCCTCAAACCCTAACAGTGGCAGTTTATGTCTCCAACATATATTAAGCCATAGGGGGGTTATGCCCTGAGAACAGGAATGTTTGTAAAAAGATGATGGAAATTTTAGAGAAAAAAAGGCGAGGGGCTAGAAATATGAAATTATTTTGACCTTTGCCTTTGCGATGTGAATAGAGAATAATTTCCAGTTGTGACTTAAGAGAGTAATTTTGGACTTGTTGGCTGCCATTGGTTCAACATCAATATTGGGATCACTTAACAATAATTTTATGTATTTCATGAATATTATGCTTCATCATAATACTACTTCTCCCTTCATATTTGTTTTTCATTTTTCTGAACAATGTGCAATATTCTGCACTTATGTATGTTTTATAATGTAAACCTCCTTGCTGTCAAGTCTACTTCTTCTGAGATATAACTCTGCTCATCCTACTGATATTACGGGGCTCATGTTAATGTGTCTTATTCAGCATTGCTACTGAATGGGTTTGATCTTTGATGCAATATTGGATGAAATGTATTAGTATCGGGGGCTTTGATATTAATATTTTTCAATACCGTAATAATATTGTGACATGTTTTTATATTCTCTGATATAGTTGGATTTGGTTATTTATTGGCCAATAAACCCATACATTATCGATATAACTTTATTAGCTTATGATTGTAAGAAATTTTTTTCTAGTCCAATGCCAATAACTATTATCTGATATGGTTGTAACCGATACCGATATTGTTGCCCGTGGGTTGTTGTGTAGTTCTTTTATTCTACCCGGTGCATAGAGTCTGTTTCCTTTTAATAAGGCTATGGTGTCTGGGATTTTCTGTTAAGCCTACCTTATTACAACAGTTTACAATCTGCTTCCACTCGTCATTTGCCCCATATGATGGTAAGCTGCATCATACCTGTTTTCTGCTGTTTTGAAATAATAAATTCTGCTCTGTAGTAGTACTTGTGCTTTTGGATATTGGTCATGTTTAGATTCTCTGTTTATTCAATGACAGCAACTGTGAATGGTTATTTACTGGGAAAAAAACTGTGAATGATAATACTATTGGATTGTTGTGCTACCTTGTTGCCCATACAATTTTTTTTTTTAATCTTTCCACTGTTTGTACATATTTCATTGTCTTACAAACTACCTACTTTATGGTGTATATGAAACTTAATTCATGCATAAAGGTGTGTTTTTTTGGTCAGGTTTAACGATTTTTTTCACTGAATGTTATGCTTCTTCTATCATCTACAGACTGCATCTGAGGGACTAAAACATAGAGTTTTTGAGGTTTCACTGGCTGATCTTCAAAATGATGAGGACCAGTTCTTCAGGAAGATTCGTTTGAGGGCAGAAGATGTTCAAGGAAGGAATGTACTTACCAACTTTTGGGTAGGTTGTTTTTCCAAGCAGCTTCTATTTTGTGTGTAAATTTTGGTAGTAAATTTCTCTAATAATTATGCTCCCAGGGAATGGATTTCACAACAGATAAGCTGAGGTCACTTGTTCGCAAGTGGCAAACATTGATTGAGGCTCATGTTGATGTCAAGACAACTGACAACTACACCCTTCGGATGTTCTGCATTGCTTTTACTAAGAGGCGCCCTAACCAAGTCAAGAGAACTACTTATGCTCAGTCAAGCCAGATCCGTCAGGTTCATTATGTGTTTTAGACATTAATTCTGACATGGGTCCATTTATCCATTTGTTATTCTGTAGGCCCAATAGTATAGATAGATTGGAGTACCACAGTATCCAAAGTGGTTCTCTAAACATTTCTCGCTTGTTAATTATTTAGATCTGTGAAGTTGTGTGTAGTTCATTTGAAGAGTTGTTCACGTTTTTCTTTTTGGGGGGGTGTGCAGATACGCCGCAAGATGAGGGAAATCATGGTAAACCAGGCAAGTTCCTGTGATCTTAAGGAATTGGTGGCCAAGTTTATTCCGGAGTCCATTGGTAAGGAGATTGAAAAGGCAACATCTAGCATCTACCCTCTGCAAAACGTCTATATCAGAAAAGTCAAGATCCTCAAGGCTCCCAAGTTTGATCTTGGCAAGTTGATGGAGGTATAAAATACCAATTGTCTAAGCTTTATGTCCTTTCTGACGTGGAAGATGCCCTATTCTCTTTTTAGGTTGAATGCCTAATGTTGCCTAAACCATTTTGCCGTATTTTTTAGGCCGATCGATGAATATTTACTGTTTTTCCTACTTTGTTTGTTGTGCAATGCTAGTTTCTTTTACATGCTTTGTCTAAGAAATTCCCAGTCTTCACACTAAAGTTTAGTTTTGGTTGATTTTTTATTTCAAAGGTTCATGGTGATTATTCAGAAGACATTGGTGTGAAGCTGGACAGGCCAGCTGATGAGCCGATGCCAGAGGGGGAGACAGAGGTTGTTGGGGCTTAGAAAAGGCTTCATTTTTTAAGATACTGGTATGGCTATGGTTTAATTTACAGATACTTCATATTCTTAGCAATTTCCCCAGATATTATTAGACATGAAATTTTCATTGGGTCGGTTTTGTTATGAGTTCTGGGTGTTGTAAGATTGCTCTGATTGTGGAATCTAGGTTGTGCTTTGAACCCTTTTTTTAAGAGTAAGGTTGATATGTCACTATTTTGATGCCCATTTCAACCCCATGTTTATCATTTATTTATTCTTGTGTGGGCCTACTAATGGAAGGGTGGGACACCATATTACTTGATGGTGTCTAAAATGGTATGTTTCCAAATATTTCTCTTTTTTTATTGAAAAAATCCTGGGAGATGTTAGCAGTTGGAATGTTATCCTTTTACTTGCTTCCAACGGGAAGAAAATATCCATTTTCACTTCCCATCTCTTCCTACTGCCTCCATTATATCCTCTTCACACCTCTCCCCCCTCGACTTACTCTCAAACAGGGTATTTTTTTTTTTTTTTGGGGGGATTTTAGGAATACACTGCTTGGCCAAAACCCAACACTAATTCCAGAAATAACAAAATCCGTCATTTTTATCCAGTGAAGTTGGATGTAATAGGGATTTTGACCTTAATCGGAAGAGTAAACTTTTTACCATTCAGGCACGCTCTTTGGTTGAAACCCTTTTCTTGGATGAATGATCTGCCTTTTTTTTCTTTTGAAGTTGTAGTCGGCTCGGAGAGTTAAGAGGAAGCCTAAATGAGACCCTCCGGTCAGAGTTTACCTCAGGTTACGTTTGCATTTACAAGTGCGTTGTTTAATTTAAGAATTGACCCTTGGAATATCCTGGAGCAACGAAGTCTTAATCCATTAATTTATGTTTTAGGGGCCTGAAATGTGATTTGATGTATGAGATACAATAACAACGAGAATGTTCTAAAAGTTGCTTAAAGCATTTCCTTAACCTCAATTAAAATTTAAATTGGTCTTAATATGATAAGGAACTTTTAGGGTATTAACTTACAGTTTGCAGATCCTTTTGATTTGAAGCTTCGAAAGTTGTTTTCAAGTTTGTTTTTGATTTGCGAATTTGGTTCCTCTGCAGCTGCCCCTTCTCTCTTTTGAAACCCTCTCAAGTCGTTAGTTCTCGCAAGATATAAATTTCATAAATTAATTTGATTTATGCTTTTTTATTATATATATGATTATGTAATTTATTTTATGTTTTCCAATTTTACTATAAGATAGTGTTTTTTGATAAGAATGGATATTAGGTGCATATTAAGTGTCGAATACTGGAATTAGTATGAACGACCGTCTTATGGAGATTACGGAATAAACACGGTCATGTGCTCTTTAGTTGTCCTCTCAAGGCTGTTTTAGTTTTCTTAATTGAATCAAGAAATTTTTTTAATAATTTATTTAATTAGCTTTATTTAACGTCACTATAAAGTTTTAACATATAGGTCTCATAGATAATGTAGGAAGATTGAATCTACCAAAAACAGTGACCTTTGAGCCTTGAAGCTTCAAGCCATTCTATCCAAACTGAAGACCAGGGAAAAGGCAATTCTTCAAATAAGTCTGGAGATGAGGGTCATGTACCATTCAAACCATTCCTCTGAGCGTTGAAGCTTCAAACCATACCGTTTCTAGCCACTTTGGCAGAATGGCTTCCTTACTTACAGCTATGCTAAAGGAAGTGTCAGAACAAGGCTTCCAGCTTCCTCAAAATCACTGAGGGAATGATGAAGATATAAGCCCATTGAGAGAGCAAATTGGGAAGGATGGAATGAATAAGTTGTAGATGTCCCAAGAAGATCATTCTCTTTTTCCTCCATGAAGCAATCCACTTGGTCACTTTTTCAATAAGAGCTCCATGCTTAACAATTTGAGGACGTCAGTCTCGAGATAATAAGAGGGATATTGATACAGATACCTAACAGGCAGGTTTTTAAACGGAAATCCTGTAAGAGTGGACAAACTCTTTGATATTGGAATCTTCAGAGCATCTAAAGATCTCACTCGTAGTTTATTAATTCTGAGGCCCGAAAGATTAGAGAAGGACGAGAGGCAGGTTATCAGGGAAGAGGCTGAATAAGGGTCTGCAGCTGAGAATAGAATAACATCGTCGGCAAAGGCAAGCATTGTTTTTTTTTTTTTTTTTTTTTGGGGCAATGCTAGTGGAACTCAAAACATTTTTTAGCCCTTATACTCTTCTCAATAATACCAAGAAGGACCCCAATAACCAAGGTAAAGAGGTACGGAGAAAGAGGATCCTCTTGATGCAGCCTCGAGCACCTCAAAAGAATCCAATACTCTCACCATTGATCATGATCAAACAGGTTGGGGCCAAAACACAAGCTCTAATATTTCAGTGAAAATATAGGAAATTTCATAGTTTTCATGGTTGCAAAGATGGGGTCCCACTCAATCGTGTTATAAGCCATGCGGAGATCTAAGTTTCATTGTATATCGCTGTTGGCCTTTACCTGATTGTGGATCAGTTGTTGAGTGATGAGAATGTTATTATTGGTGCACCGACACAAAATAAATGTCAATTGACAGCTATGAATTATGGCCGACTAAATGCCTTTGATTGGCAATAAAAGAATTTTAGACGTAATCTTGTGGACAACATTGCGACTGATAATAGGCTGAAAATCCACGAGCATAGCTGCCACTGGAATTTTGGAAACAATGCATATCAAGGTCGAGTTGATTGCTTGAGGACAAGGGGAATAGATCTGGCCGCGTGGCCTCAGAGTTTGCAGAAGTACAATTTGACTTCATTATGGTCTTCTTCCAAGCTGTTCGTTGAGGAGCCATCCTCTTCTATGAGTTAGAGAATCCTTTTTCTATTGTTCCTCCCAGCAATATTTTTGAAAAATAGTCTAGATTGCCTTCTTTCAGATAATGGATTTTTGCACGCTGGCTGGAAAGCTCTTTCTCCCTGAGACATAGCTGGATGTAATTACTACGGAGGTCCTTTCTAGCAATAAGATCCTCCTTTGCATCCCATGGACCTTTAAAATGACACCCTATCCTCAAATCAGCATCCTTCGCGCCAAGCAAGACCACCCTTATCCTTTTCTAATGCTTTGGTTGTGCATTTGAAATGCAGTAAAGTCCAACGTCTGACCTTTATGTAGATATTAGTACAGAACATTGAGTTTCCTATTTATTATATCATATGAGATTTGAAAAGAAGTAGAAAACCTTATACAAAATGTTGATTTTAATCTTATAATTTCATTGGACGAAAGCGTCTTATGACTTATGCTTTGCCAACTATAGGATTGGCATCTCTTTTTGTATCTGTTGATCGGTTTACAATGATAAGATTTTATCTTCTGAATAAAAAGCTTTTTGATACAATTTTAAAACAATAAAATGTTTTAAGTTTGGCTTATTTAATGACAAAAATTAAGAAAAAAGATACTTTTGTTACTACTGAATTACTTCATTATGTAAACCTTAATTATAGAAAGTATATAATATATGGAGAATACTTTATTACATTTTAATATTAATCATTATAAACTCCATATTAAAAACTGTGTAATCATTAGAAATTTAATAACCAATTTAAGTTGACTTATATTAAAAAAAAATAATAGCATATTTTTTAGTAAATGACACTATAATGTCATATAATATTCTTAATATATTATATATCTATTTTAGGAGTGAATATGATTCAGCTTATTATAGATTAAAGGTCAATCAGTAGTTAAATTATATATTATGGTTTAACTTTTTATAAACCAAATAAAATCATATATGGAGACCAATCGCTTAAAACATTAATGTGTTAATTGGCTTGGTTTGCATGGTTTTATACAATTTATAATATTAACCTTATTTGTCTAAAAATCATTTGTTTAATTTAATATGTGATATAAAAATAAAAATAAATAAGTAATATTATTATTATAGTATAATAATATTTTAGAAATATATATATATATACAAAAATATAATCACAAATATAGTTACAATATAGTAAAAAATATAAAATAATATTTTAAATATAAAAATATTTATCAAAAGTAATTATAAGTAATCCCAAAAAAATAAAAAATTTATTAATTTAGGTGACAATAAATTTTTAAAAGATTAATAATTTAAACATTGATATTAAAAGTCATCTCAGATGTATATTGAAAATAAACATGATTAAATTATTTATATTTAAAATAATAAATATATATATTATATCACACATGAGCGCGTGTGGGGCCATGTCTTCATGTGCTGCTAGGGCGAGTGGTCAGTTTTCATATTAAGTGTTATCAAACAGCTGGAAGCCACGTGCATGGAGCGTGAGGAAATTGTGCTGCCTACTTTAGCCGGCTGATGATACATCAACTACTATTCACATGTAAAGAATGTTTTGAGATCAGTACCTAAAACCATAATTAATCAACGGTCTATCAGCTAAATATTGGAGTATAATAATATGTATTCTATTTATTTATAATATATTTATATAATTTATTTTTTAATGTGCATGAGTCTTATTTTAATTTTTTTATTTTTTAATTTTAATAAACTCTTCATTTTAGAATTATCAATCAATCATATATAGGACATCATTTATATATAAAATAAAAGCGGTGACTATTCATGGCGGCGACAAATGAATCGAAGACCATCTTATCTCAATGTGTTAAATAAGTTGAGTCATTTATAGCAAGATATTACCTGTAGTGAACAATGTTGGATCATATATAGCATGATTTAATATTTTAGATCGTATCAAATTGTACAGTAGACCCGTAACTTGTGACAACTCGTGGCACGATTAGGCCGAGATAAGATGTGACCCAATTAGGGTAGGGTTTGAGGGAGGAAGCGGGAGTAACAAAGAGAGAAAGGGATGAAAAATAATTATATTTTTAATATATATGTATATATGTTTTTATTTTTTAAATATATGGGTCATACTGTGATGGCCTATGACAAAGCACGGGTCATAAATACATTGGTCCAATATATCGAAAGCTACGTGTCAAGTTGGATCAAGACATTAACATTTTGCACTGTACTTGACACTATCTATTCATAAGCAGGTGGCCCCAAATAAATGATACCAGCTAAACTGATACGCTCATTCAACACATTAAATTTTATCTATGGATCCCTTAGCAAAGCCAAAAATTTCTATAGTCGGGTCATAATATTCCACCGTCAAGGACTTTTTAGCAAATATGAAAAATATTTTGATGAGACACCAATAATAATATAGGTGGCCGAAAAAGTCCACGAGGCCAGGAAAAGTGGGTCAACGTTCTAACTAGTAGGTAAGAATATGGGCGAATCGAAAACCCAAAGGCGGCCAACGTTAGCGTGGTCGCCTTATGCCGATTTGCTTACAAACGGCCAATTCGGCGTTGACCGGTTTGTTGGGCTTCAGAGGCGCTTTTGCAACAGTAATGGGCCTAATCCATTCTACTACGCCACCATCATCGATCGCTCGCCGCCTCTCCTTCGTTTCTCCACGGCGCTGAATAAGTCCGACGGTCAACTGACGGCGTTGGCCGTCGCTTCCCTACATGCTAGGCCCAAACAAGGTCCTTCTACAAGTGTGGGCCCGACTCACTCGCCCATAGCCCAAATGGTAGCAACGACGGACGCGCTTTTCATAAGGGCGGCCAACACGCACCTGCACCTGGCCAACCGGGCATTGACCGTCCGCGCTTGCACATTGGCCCCAAAAAGCTTTCTAACAAGAACGGCTCGACCCGCTTAGGCCCATCACCATAACAAGGCTACCACGATCTTCCAAGGATATTCCACGACCTCAAAAGGAATATTCGCAAGATCGCGCCTCAAATAAGGAAGGCGCCAGATCCTCCCAACTCCTCACAAGGAACCCCAACGGTAACATGCTAGGAAGGAAAGCGGCCTAACTTGGAAAGTGGTTGGACCGCCTCAAGGAAACTATCCTCCACAATCGTGGCA
The DNA here is from genome assembly GCA_033239525.1 of Nepenthes gracilis. Classification (NCBI taxonomy): domain Eukaryota; kingdom Viridiplantae; phylum Streptophyta; class Magnoliopsida; order Caryophyllales; family Nepenthaceae; genus Nepenthes; species Nepenthes gracilis. The sequence goes on from BSYO01000001.1 coordinate 25,701,107, forward strand.
ACAAGCATCACCAGGAAGGAAGGCCAAGAAGAAGATAGGGACGATCACCCTTCCAAAGGAGGGGATCGCCATCTTTGCCATAAAAGAGACCCTAGATTGACCATCCAGGGCATGCTCTCATTGACGCTTTGATACATGCTTTCTTGAGCACTCTGAGACATTGAAACTCCCAGAACGGCATAAGCTCTCGGCTACTGAAAACACGTTCATCTTCAACCCTAAGTGTTACGAGAAAAGAGCTCCGGTTCCAAGCCAGCCCAAACTCTCAAACACGATCAAACTCCAAGGCAATCTGGACGGATCTTTTACACACGTTCTCCGCCTTCCCACCATCCAAATACGAGAAAGGACTCGCACCTTCTCGACATCCGGAAACAAGACACTCCTTTCTCTCTCCCATTGCTTTCTCTCTCTTTCAGTTCCTTCTATGAAAGGTGGTTTCTGACTCGGAGCGTCGGAGTGTTTTCGGTGGGATTACATCCCGCCGTTACTTATTTGACCTCTTGTTCGTTTTAGTGGTGTGCGGGATTCGCACTCGGTGAACAGAGCAGTTCTAAACCATCCGGAAGAATTCGAAACTGTGAATCGGATCCACGCATCATCGGCGCGCCGTCTGTGGGAACGCTACGGAAAAGCCTACCACAAAGAATCTGACAAACTCTCTCTGTCACATCGCTTCTACAATGGTGAACACGAGAGCACAGTGCTAGGGACCCGCTAGAGCCTATCTGAGCCAGCCCGGTGGCCATGCTGCTGATGTCCGGTCAGCGGGGCCACTGTGCGAAGTCCCACCGCCTTACATTCAACAATCGGTGGAAGCAGATGCAGCTAACAATCGCTCGCTCCAATCGCTGCTGAAAGCGTAAAGAAAGAACAACAAGCGGCTCCAAAGAAGATTATTCCGCTCTCGCCACCAAGAAAGGTGGCCCGGAAGAAGAAGTCGGCCAAGAGGCGAAAAAACGGGAAACAACTGGCTCCAACATCCTCCGCTCCCCGGCGAAGCGCCAATGGAACGCTCCGAGATTACGTCCTGACAGAGAGCACAGAGCGGAGAAATCCTCGATACTCTCGGGCGAGAAGACCGCCGCATGGTCTCAGAACGAGTTTCAGGTGCCGGAGCAGTCCACGAGGCTGACGGCGACCATTTCACAACCCGCGGAATAAGACGAGGCGGAGTTGAGGAATTTCCTCAACTCCAAGAGATCGAAAGAACGCCACTCGTCGCGATCCACGAGTGAACCAAATCGGAACCACGTGTTCCGAATGACGAGCGTGCCATCGATTTGGACAGTCTCCTTTCACCGCAGTAAATCCTGAGCCATCCACTGCCGTCTAAGTTCAAAATGCCGTCCCTTGACTTATACGATGGGGGCAGTGATCCGGTTGACCACCTGGATCACTTCCGCACCCATCTAAGTCTACAAGGGTTAGAAGACTCGGCGATGTGCCGTCGCTTCCCACTTACGCCGAAGGGAGACGCCGGGATCCGGTTTCACCATCTCCCTTGAGCTCTGTCGGCCAGCTTCCGTGAACTCACGGACCTCTTCCTAGCTCGGTATGCATCGAGCCGACAGAAGAGAAAGCAGTAGTGGCACCTCTCCCACATGAAGCGTAAAGGGAGAGAACCCACGCGCTTCGCCTCGGATCGCTTCGTGAGGCCGAGGCCAAGGATTCTGTGATTTCACGAGGAGATGAAGTTGGGCGGCTTCATCTCAAAGACTAACTTATGGAGATTTCTTGAGCATTTGGCCCACAAAATCCCAGGACATTCCGCGAGGCGGAATCCATTACCAGTGGCCTACGCCGCTGGTAAGAGGCCAACGAGGCAAAACGTCCGAGTGAGGCGGATCGGCCTCGCCCAATCCACGGAGAAGGAAAAAGAAAGTTTGTTGTGGAGAACACCCCGCCGAAATGGCCACGGACCGGGCCCCAGGCACGCGGGGACTACGGGCCCACCACCTTCACACCCTCGACGGACACGCGCTCCAATGTCCCGATGCATCCGTGGGGAAAAGTTTCGAAGTGGCAAAGACAGAAAAAGACTCAAATCAGTGGGCAATCTTTGGACTTCCACCGCTCTGGCGCCACTCAACCGAAGACGCAAGACGCCCGGAGGAAATCAAGACCGATTCGCAGAGGACATCTCACTCGATTCATCAAGGACACGGACGGGAACCCGTGAGCAACAAGAAGAGGGGAGGAGCGAGACGCCTCCGAAACCGGATTGCGGCGGGAGTAGTTAACATGATCACCACCCGACCTCGCCAGAGCAGGAGGCGGCCAAGAAGGGGAGAGTGGGGAGGAAGAAGTAGCGCATAGTAGACAAAGCATCATTAGCTTTAGTGATTGTGACTAACCATGTAATCTCCCCATACCGACCCCTTGTAGCCTCCCGGCACTTTTAGATGGTATTTGGACTACCACAAATTTGGCGAGTCTTATTGATAATGGTAGCTCTAAAGACATGCTTTATTTGGACGCGTTCTTTAGATTAGGCTAAAAAAAGAATCAACTAAAACTTTGAAGGACCTTTATACGGCCTTGACAATGGGCAGGTGTCAGCTCAAGGGACAATCCAACCGGAAGTCACCCTGGCACCTATCCAAAAACAACAAGTCGTCGTGTGCTAACCTTTTCTAGTGGTTGATCTCGCCTCGTGTACAACGTAATACTAGGCAGCCGTGCATAACGGCGTTTGGGGCGATCATGTCAATTCCACATCTAAAAATAAATTCCCAACGCCAGACGGCATTGAGAAGTTCTCGGGAGATCGTGTCACCGGGCGGACTGTTACATGGCCCGGGTTGCCCCTAGTGGCGTGAATCGGCAGTGGGAGAACTCGATCACCGAGACGAGGCCACCAGCAGCAGCGCACTGGTAAAGCCACGGACCGTCCCACTGGACCGGGAACCGGATAAGTGTGTCAGTTGCGGCTCACTCACAGGATGCTACGCGATGAATTAATCGCGTTTTACGAAGGAACGCAGACCTTTTTGCCTGGACTCCCGCAAACATGCCCTAATTTGTTTGAGGTGATGGTCCACAAGTTGGGCTTTGATCCGCATATGGCAGTCGAGACGAACGGAGGAACCACTCCGTTGAAAAACTCGATCGCCATCCGAGAGGAGGTGAAGAAGGCTTTGGACGCAGCTTTATTAGGGAAGTCGGTGCACAGTTGGCTCTCGAACGTCGTCTGGTTAAGAAGAGCAACGGGAAATGGCGAATGTGCGTCAATTTTACCGATGTCAACAAGGCTCGCCTCGAAGGATGACTTTCCCTTGCCCAGATTGACTCGTTGGTTGACTCCACGTGGCATGAGCCTAAGCTTCATGGACGCTATTCGGCTACAACCAGATCGAGAATGAGTCCAAGACGAGGAGCATACCTCGTTCATGACAGCATCAGGCACCTATTGCTATAGGTCATGCCCTTCGGGTTAAAGAACGCTGGAGCCACATACCCGACTAGTGAACAGGATGTTCAAAAGCAAATTGGTCGCAACATGGAGGTCTACGTCGACGACATGCTCACAAGAGCAGAGTCACGGCGACCCACATACGTGACTGGAAGAGTCATTTGGGATGCTCAAGACCAAATGAAACTAAATCCACCCAAGTGTCTTGGGGTAGCCTTTGGGAAGTTCTTGGGTTTCATCGTCTCTTAACGAGGGATCGAGGCAAACCTTAAAAGATTAAGGCCCGGGCCATACGGGCTCCCGAGAAACGTAAAAGACGCCCAACGATTATCAGGCCGGGTCGCTGCTGTCCGCTTCCTGTGAAGTCTCGGAGACAAGTGACCCTTCTTTAAAGCCTTAGGAGGGACAAAGTCTAGCAGTTCGGTGGACGGTGACTGCCTGACCGTCTTCGATGAGTCAAGAAAGATTCTGCAAGCCCACGATTGTTAGCATCACCCAAAGACGGGAGAGGAGTCGACTTTACTGGGCAAAGATCGGAAGCATCCCTCGCCTCCGTCCTCGTGCGCCAAGAGTCTGAAATCCAACAACCGGCCTATTATGTGAGCAAGACATCGACTGCCCAACTTCGCTACCCCGCAATGAAAAAATGGCATTGGCACTTATCTTCGCAAATGGTGAGGCCATGCTTTCAGCGCATCGCGTCTTGGTCCTTACGGACCGCCCACCGAAAGACATACTCCAAAAGCCCGACGCGTTTGGGCGATTGATAAAGTGGGCCATTGGGTGGGTGAGTTCGACATCGAGTTCAGCCCGGACACCGCCATAAAGCGCGCAGCTCCGCCGACTTCATTGTCGAGACCACAAAGACCAATTCAAGAGGAAAACCGCAGAAAACGAAGAACGGCCCGGTGGGGCCCTAGAATGGACACTCCACATGGACGGATCGTCCCTGGACAATGGCAATGGGCAGGGTAATCCTAACGACTCGATGGATTCGAGATCAAGTATTCCCAAAGACTTGATTTCCCAGCGATACCAAGCGTCAGCCAATACGAAGCCCCTCTACCGGGCTTGCGATCATGTAAAGGAGTGCTGCCAAGAGGTTGTGATCCACACGACGAATTAATCACAACTGTGCCAATGGGGGCTTTGAGGCAAACAACCCTTCCTCGCTGTGCACTGATGAAGGCAAAGGAAACCATCCGTGGCTTCGCACAGGTGACCCCGGTTCACATTCCTCGATCGAAAATTGGAAGGCGACTGAAGGCTAGAGCAAATGCTGCAGCCGAGAACCTAGAGCAATATTCGAGGGACATGCGGGAGACCCTGAACGCTCCGAGCATAGAGAACAGGGAAGCCATGCATTTTCGAGACGTAAAACCTGGATGACTCCTTACCTTAGATACTTGACCGATGGATCACTGGGAGGACACCGAAAAGGCCAAAAGATTAAAAAAGACAATTGGCCGGGTACACGGTAGTTGACGGACTACTGTGACGCCGCGGATACTCAACTCCATATCTCCGCCGTCTATCTCCCGAGGAGGCCGACACGCGCCGACGAAGTTCACCTCGGATCTCGTGGATCGCACGTAGGCGGGAAAACTCCGCCTTCAAAATTACGCAGGCTACTACCGTCCCTCAATGAAAAAGGACGCGCTAGAGTTTGTTAAGAAATGAGAGCCGCCGACTTCATGGCAACCTCCATCACCAAGTGTCCGCCGACTTAAAGTTCCTAGCCCCGTGGCCCTTCGCACAATGGGGGCTTGACATTCTCGGCCCATTTCCCATTGCCACGGGATGCAGGAAATTCATCATAGTAGGCATCAACTACTTCACTAAGTGGGTCAAGGCCCGCTCACAGAAGATCACAGAACACAATGCTCTAGAGTTCCTTCGCAGCAGCATCTGTGCAGTTTTGGCGTCCCAGAGGTCGTGGTAACCGATAACGGGATCCAATTTTCGGGGAAACGCTTCACCAAGTATTGCACCTGCCTTGGAATCAAATCGGTCCACACACTTAGCATACCCCAGTGCCAACGGGCCAGTGGAAGTCACAAACCGTACGCTACTCCACGGGTTAATGACTAAGTTGGAGGATGTGGGGGCTCTGGGCGACGAACTCCCATCCTGTCCCCTTTGGTCTTATCCTACGACCCCGAAGGAACCAACGTGCGAGACGCCCTTGACCTATGTTACGGATCAAGCGGTAATTCTGTTGAAATCGGGCTCCCAAGTCTCGGGGTGGAGTCCTTCGACCCACAGACCAACTCCCAGAAAATCAGGGAGCATTTGGACTTGCTAGAGGAAGCCCGCGACGCCGCTGGAATACTGGACAGAAAGATACCAACACCGAGTTGCCCGATACTACAATAAAAGGTAAAAGCCCGGTAATTCGACATTGGGGACTTAGTCCTACGTGGCATCGAGGCCACAGGCAAGCTGGCCGGCCGAAACAAGCTCTCTCCCAACTGGGAGGGACCTTTCCTTGTCTCCGCCGTCCTGCGCAACGGAGCATACAAACTCCAAAACCAGGACGGAAAGTTGGTCCCACGAACGTGAACGCAACTCCACCCCAAGCGCTACTTTCCAATAGGGAACCCAGTGCACGCATTTACTGTTCTTTGTGTATTCATTCGTGTGCTTGTTTTCACTTTGAAAAATGGAAGTTTACTTAGCATATAGAATCCTAGGCCATATAAACCGTGTTTGCCTTGCAGGTATCCACCCGACCTAGGCGCCCTAAGTGGGGAGGGTCTTCACCTCTCGTTAAACCCTAGTCATCTAGATGGCCCAAAAAGTGGTCTCAAACCCCTGGTCATCCAAGTGGCCCATAAGCGGTCTTAAACCCTAGTCATCTAGGTAGCCCATGAGCGGTCTGAAACCCTGGTCATCCAGGTAGCCCGTGAGCGGTCTTAAACCTTGGTCATCCAAGTGGCCCATAAGCGGTCTTAAACCCTAGTCATCTAGGTGGCCCATGGCGGTCTCAAAACCTCGGTCATCCGAGCGACCCCAATAGCGGTCGTACTAAACCTTGGTCATCCAAGTGGCCCATAGAGGTCTAAAAACCTTAGGGGCAAGAATGGCACACGCGACGACCTCTTTTCGGGGAACAAGAATGTCGGTCAACGACGATCGAAGGAGAAGCATTTCTTCTCCATCATTGGACCCAAGTCTTCACTTGAACGGCGCCATCAGCATTTCTTACAACCGCCTGACTTAAGGATCTCACTCCTTAGGCGACCAACCAACCAGTCAGCTACCCCGCGCACCAACCTTCTCTATGAAGGGATGGCGTGATTAAACAATAAACGAAGCGTTCCTTCTCTAACACCGACCGCCCAAGTTTCCACTGACAAAGACCGCAAGGTTAGTTAATGCAATCACCCGCCAAGCACAGGGGGCTCAGCTCCTTAGGCAACCAAGTAACGGTCGCCGGCTAACCAAGTTGACCGCCCCATACAACGACCCATGCAAATAACAAACACAAAGCAATAAAAGGCAATGGACACTGGACTGAAAAAGAGTTTCCATTTCATTAAGTATGTTACAATTTACATGCAATCCGAAAAAAAAAATACAAAAGGCTACGTGGTCGGGACCACCGGGTGTCTCTCCGGGCTCTCCCACGGATCTTCTTTGCATTGGGCTGGTTTCTTTGGTTGATAAACTCCAGGGAAGTCCGGAGCGATCAACCGCGCAACACGGCGCCCGATATTGAGCCCTCCAACAGCTGGGCGTGTAGTGCGCCCCCAACCTCATGAGGGGTCATCCGTGAGGCCAACTCGTTCTCTGAGGCGGCGGCTCGATCTGCGAGGCGTTTGTTGCTCGCTATCAGTCGATCATCCTCTTCCTTTAGGCGAGCAACCTCTGCCTTCAGCTCGGCCACCTCCGCCTTCAGTTCCGCATTCTCTGCCTCCACGCCCGCCATAACAGCTTCGAGAGCAGCTGTCTGCTCGCGGAGCTCCCCTCCTGAGGCGGCCAGCTTGGCATCCAGCCAGGCTATTTCTGCCTCCTTCTCAGCTAGTGCCTCGTCACGCTGCACCATTACCTCAAGAAGTGTAGAGGCGACCTTCAACGGCTACACAAATGACAACAAACAGAAGACATGTTAGAAACCTTGAAGGGACGAAGTACGGGGAATTGACCGCCAAGAATCATACCTCCAAAAATGTCCTCGTGGGTCCCTTAGGCCTGGCCTCTAGACCAGGCTCAGGTGGCGGAGGACCAGGAGAATCCACTCGCGCCCGAACACGCCGCGCCTCATCTAGAATGCTCTCCAAGAGCTCATCATCCTCAACAGCGGCGGGCTCCTCTCTTGCAGCCCCTCCGGAGTAGATGCCACATGCTCCTCCCTGGCCGCCCGGAGCAACTACTAAAGAATCGAGCCCCACGATTGACTCGCGCGGCGAGTCCGCACAACCGCCCTCCGAGCCGGCTCCTCGAAGGTCCCACCACCCGCACTGGAGCCACCTTAGCTGCAGTTGGGCGTGACCACGCCTCCGGCCTCTCCACCGATCCTCGATGGATTTCTCCACCTGCAGTCTTCTGCGGGATCCACCGCAGATCCCGGCCCCCCACAAGGTCAATCTGCGATGGGGATGATGAGGACGTAGAAGTAGCCCTCTCAACGGCTTCCTCCGAGGACCTTGAAATGAGATGATCACACCCTTAGAGTCCTCGGGCCTCGACATCTTAATCGGAGGCCGCGGCTTCGAATCGGAGATGGCGGCCCCGATTAACTTTCTTGGACTCTATTCGGGAAACCAAAAATCCCGCTTAAAGTCGTCGATTCTTCTTTATCTTATCAAGCTTGACCACTCATAAGCGGACGAATGGTCGGAGACGCGTCCCAAAGTAGACCTAGGAATCGTGCCCTGACTTTTGCAAGCGGCCACTTCTCCGACACTTTCACGAAGAAGAACGGTTTTTCGGTTCTTCAACGAATCATGGATGGCCGAGCTAAGTTTTATCCGGCGCGAGGAGTGAGCGATATCACTCTCCACCCCGAATTACTTTAAATACAACCCTAACACCCGTCATCCTAAACTTTTTGCCAAACTTTTGAGCAAAAATACACAAAGTGCAGAGATACCTCACTGCATTGGCATGAAGTTGGCGATGGGAACTCGCAGAGCCTTCATGATCACTTCGAATTCCTCCGGCAAAGGCAAGCGGAGGCCACTCCTCAGGTGAGCCTCGTAAACTGTAATGTAGCCCTCTGGTGGAGAAAAGGCTTTGTCGTCGCCGCCTGGAACCTTCCAGGCCATCTCTTTAGGGATGTTATATTCAACGCACAAAGCCTTGATATCGTCCTCTCTCAGATCAGATGAAAAATCCACCACGGAAGCCATGATCGGAAAAAGTTTCAGGGTGTCTTCGAAGGTTTTGCCTGAGAAATGAGAATGAGGAAGACGAAGGGTTCGGAGGCGTAACTGATTTCAAACAAAACGGAAGGAAAACTTAAGCGCCAAGCATGTAAATGACGCCGTCAGTCCTGCCACGCGTCACCTCCTCATTTGACCCAGCAAAAGGACGGGACTCCCGCACGAAACCCCTCATTAATGGCACTGTCAGAATTGCCATGTGTCGCCACTCCACTTGACCCCGCCAAAGGGCGGATCTCTCGCGATTAACGACCCGGATCTCCTTCCAACCACAGGAGGACACGCTGCCGCCGCCTTGCGGTTCGACAAAAGTCGGCAGAAATCATTCAGGTGGCCAGGACGGCCAACAATTTCGTATTCTAATTGACTGAGATCGGTTAACACCCCCAGCATCCGGAATCGACCAGACGGCCAACAATTCGAACTCCGAAATTGACCGTGACGGTCAACAATTACGAAACTCCGAATTGACCGTGACGGTCAACAATTCCGTATTCGAAATTGACCAAAACGGTCAATAATTCCGGTCAAGCCCTCCTTCACTATTTTATAAGTCTCCACAGGATTCTCAAAGTAAGAAAAAACGTCCCATCATGAACATACTGGAGGCCGTAAACGACCACCAACATGGGGAGCTAGTGATGGTACACTAATAACGGGTCGACCCAAAGAAAGTCATGAAGCCCGAAAAGGCATCAACGTTCTAATGGCCCGGGGAAGAAGACGGGCCCAGAACCGAAGATTCCAAAGATTTGCCAACATTGGCGTTGGCTGAATCGCCCCGGCGTCGATTGCTCACAAACCGGCCAACTCGACGCCGGTTTGTTGGGCCTTCAGAGGCTTTGCAACAAGAATGGGCCTAATCCATTCTCGCCCACATCATCATTGACGCCCGCCACGCTCTCCCTTCGTTCTCCAATGGCGCGCCAACAAGTGACGGCCAACTCAGACGCGTTGACCCTCCGCTCCCTACGTCTTGGGCCCAAACAAGGCCTTTTCTACAAGAATGGGCTCGACTCACTGTGCCCATAGCCCAAATGGAGGCCAACGACGGGACGCCTTTCATAAGGGCGGCCAACACGCACCTGCATTTGGCCAACCGGCGCTGACCGTCCGCGCTTTGCACATCGGGCCCCAAAAAGCCTTCTAACAAAGCAGGCCCGACCCGTTTAGGCCCATCATCATAACAAGGCCGCCCACGATCTTCCAAGGATATTCCACGACCTCAAAAGGAATATCGCAAGATAGCGCCTCAAATAAGGAAGGCGCCCGGATCCTCCCAACTCCTTGCCCAAGGAACCCCCAACTTAACATGCTAGGAAGGAAAGCAGACTAACTTGAAAGTGGTTGACCGCCTCAGAAGGAAACTATCCTCCACAATTGGGCAACAAGCATCAGCCTCCAGAAGGAAGGCCAGCAGCAGAAGATAGGGACGATCACTCCTTCCAAAGGAGGGGGATCGCCATCTTTGCCATAAAAGAGACCCTCGATTGACCATCCAGGGCATGCTCTCATTGACGCTTTGATACATGCTTTCTTGAGCACTCTGAGACATTGAAACTCCCAGAACGGCATAAGCTCTCGGCTACTGAAAACACGTTCATCTTCAACCCTAAGTGTTCTGAGAAAAGAGCTCTGGTTCCCAGCAGCCAAACTCTCAAACACGATCAAACTCCAAGGCAACGGACGGGTCTTTACACACGTTCTCTGCCTTCCCACCATCCAGATACGAGAAAAGACCTGCATCTTTCGACATGCAGAACAAGACACTCCTTTCCTCTCTCCATTGCTTTTTCTCTCTTTTAGTTCCTTCCATTCAAGTCAAGTTATCGATTTGAGCGTCGGAATGTTTTCGGTGAGATTACATCCCGTGCGTTAACGCGACCTCTTGTTCGTTTTAGTGGTGTGCGGGATTAAATGCTTCGGTGAATGGTTCAGGTTCAATCATGAGAAGAATCCAATCATTCGTTTCGGATCAGTGACGCATCAATTTTAAAATATTTAATAGATATTTTTTTATTATTTTGAGTAACATAATTTTTATTTATCTATTTTAAAATAATTTTAATAAATAAAATATTATAATATTATATAAAAGTGTCCTGATATATTGAACCCTATAGTAGCTTATTCATCGAAGGGTACTTTTCAACATTGAATGCAGACGCGGACCATTTGCCTAAATGTGGGAGAATGGAGAAAAATAATACCGTTGAGTCCATAATTATGAGATTTCTACTTTGAATAATTCAATCTTATTTAATAAACTATTTCTTAGCATTTTAAATCGTGCCAAAATTATTTAAAAAATTAAAAAGTATATATTTTAATATGCTATTTTAATCATATATATATATATATATATATATATTTATTTTATAAGGATGAAAAAAATCTGATGTTTAAGAATGCCATGACAACACAGTATCTATAATTTAAGAAATAATTTTTTTATATAGTATGAATATGTAAAAATTTATATGTATTTAAATAAATATTACTCAAATATATTATTTTTAAATATTTAATAATATATTTAAAATATACCTACGTATGGATATATAGTACGTACCAAGATAATTTTTTTAATAGTTTCAAATTTTTTAATGTTAAAAATACTTTCTAATGAAGGATATTTTTCAATATTTATTAAATTTTTTACTTTTTCATTTTCATAAAAATTTTTTTTTCGAAAAGCTTTATTTTACGGCCATTAAAAAATTCTGCAATTTTTTAAAAAAATTAGCATTTAATGCATTCTAATTTTTAATTTTTTTTTCTAGAAAATTCTCCAAGAAACACGTCAGTAATGAATACTTTGCTCAAAAATATAGGATAGGATTGCAGCATTATTGCCGACCGAATCACTTACAGCAGGCTGGTGCAAGCTTCAGTTCTGAGGTCAAGCTGCAATGTCGAAAGGCCACATTGTCAGTTCAAGTAGCTTCCTACATGACCTGATCAATTTGTCCGGGCATCTGTCATTGATTTTCATTGATCATCTTTTTGCCGACACAAAAAACCGTTGTTTAATTCTTTGACCAGATGAAAGCAGGAGGATCCTTCGTCATATGCCTCAAATCAGCAAATGAAAGAGAGAGTGCTGCATTGTTTCTGCGGTAACTGAACTACACGGTAGAACTGCTCTTCTAATACATAATCGTTATGTTTTTTACTTCAAAAATCCATGAAAATAACCAGCAAATGAAAAGGAGAATGTTGTACTCTTTCTGCAATCACTGAACTGCATGGTGGAAATGCTCTTCTACTACAGGATCATTATGTATTTACTTCAACAATCCATGAAAATAACCAGCAAATGAGAGGGAAAATGCTGTATTCTTTCTGCCATCACGGAACTAAATGGTGGAAATGCTCTTCTAATACAATATCCTTACGTTTCTTACTTTAAGAATCCATGCCAGCAAATGAAAGGGAGAATGTTGTACTCTTTCTGCTTCACTGAACTTGCATGAAGGAAATGCTCTTCTAATACAGTGCTATTACATTTCTTACATCAAAAATCCATGAAAATAACCAGCAAATGAAAGGGAAAGGAAACGGCAAAAAAATACTCTGTAAAGCGTGTTCTAATACTCCATGTAATTGTCTTTTATGCAGAGGTAATAAAAGCAATATGTCTAAGGTATGATCCATAACACCTAGAAGGTTAGATTTGATCAAATCCAGCCCGAATTTATATAATATAGTCAAAGCATAGATATTATCAACAGCTACGGTTAAAAAAATTAGGCTTGCTTTGGGCTGGAACAGGTGAAAAAAACTGGCATGGCCTGAATTTTGAATTTTTTGAAGAATAAATTTTGATATTTTATACAGATACAGAGTTCTTATTCCCCCCCCCCCCCAAAAAAAAAAAATATCAATAAACACATTCTTATGTAAATAATCTGGTTGGCCAAAACCAGCCCAGAATTGATTATACACGGCAACAGATTTGATTTTTTACTCGAGTAACATGGCCTAAGCCTGTCCTGTCCGACCCAGTGGCCATACTCCTGCTAAACCTAGTCCAAGTTTGGTTTGATCAGGTCTGAATTAACGCCTATGTAGGTGCCGAGGCCAACAACCAAGCCTCAGGACATTTTTCCCTAATTCGTGCCTGAAAAGAATAGTGCTTCTTTTACTGATAGCATGCGGAAATGACCACTCATAAACAGACTCAAACTCTTCACGTTTCCAATGTAAGACTGGGTTCTAAAGAGGTAATAATCCTTCAAAATTGGCAGCGTCGTTACTTTCTGATCTTCAGTTCAGATTATGGAGAATAGACAGTGGCAGGGAATTCGACAACAGAGTACAGGCCATTTAAAGAAGCTGGTTTTTTTATGTGCAAGTTTATGTTTGTATTAAATATACCCAATAATTAGAATGAATTGATACTTGTCACACAGTATGAATAAAATGAACCCATTTGTCTAACAGTCATAAGATGAAGATTATTTGAAGAAAGCCGATGAACGATAGAAATTCTATCTGAAAAGTTCAAGATCTTTCTTGGATTATTATTTTTCTTTTTCTTTTCTTGTTCTTTTTTTTTTTATTGGGGGGGGGGGGTATTTTCAGATGGCAGAAACAAAAACTTGGCATAATTTGGTCTACAAAATAAACAATCACAAGCCATTTAACACAAACCAGTTCTAGTCTAACATATAAATGTTGGTGCTACTAAATGTAATTTGTCCAAAGTAATCTTAAGTATCGATTGAACTGCAATTCCGCAAACAGGTGTGAATGGACAGCTAGATTCCTTTAACTAAAAAAATTTGTAAGCACAAGTTGCAGTATGTATAATGAATCTTATACATCATAAAGATGTCTATGCATGCTCACACTTTGAAATATTATAGATTATGCATCAATTTTTCACCTAGACTAAGATTCGATATTGCCAGAGAAATGAAGAAATCTAGAATGCCATATCAATATCCAAGAAGATAGATCAGAAATCTCCAGCAGATGCATCTCATACCTGTGGTATACCAGGCAAGTATTATATGTGAAACACAAGAAACATCCGAGGGAACTCATCAATATCCCAGCCAGCGATCTATTCAATCAAAAGGTGCCAAACTCGATGAATTTGTCTTGCTTTATGCTGATTGCAGCTCCTGCAACATAAGACACGCCACCACTGCCGATATTTTCATGCTAAAATGAATAAGTTATAGCAGTGGTCTAGTCTCGAATAATAACATATCAATTAACAAGAGATATGCTTGAATCTTTTGCTGGAATGTGGTGAATACAGTTACAACAAAACGTGAAGGATTTAAAATCTCTTTTGTTTCTAAACAGAAAAATCAAAACGAAAAGAAAAAAAGGAAAAACCAATTATGCCAAATTTAGTGTCGTTCAATCACATAGCTAGAAAATGGACACTCATTAACAATGTATTTGTTAGCACTCAACTAAAAAAAGCTCGGAATCTCACTATTCAAGCTTCCACACATATAAAATCAAAGAGAAGCCAAGAAGATGTGATTCAGAATCTGGAAATCTCTGCAGATGAGACCATTGCAAAATATTCAGATCAGACTTATCAGCTGACAGATTAGTCTTGAACATGAAGACTGCACTTCCGAGAGAAGTTCCGAACAGCCAATTATGTACATCCCATAAGATTTCTACTGGAAGCCCATCAACCAAGATTGCATGATTACCCCGAAATTTCCATTGTAGATGCTTCACCTGCATCACATTTTTGGTGTCTACTCGGATGATAAGACAAGGGTCATTTGTGCCGATAGTGTCACATTCTATCATGAGGTCATGTGTCTTCCCTTTGTCACAGAATTGAGCTTTTGTGTAGAACACCTTCTTACCAAAAACATGCTCTCGTTTCGCGACAAAAACAGTATGCATGGGGACAGGGGCCGCAGTGACAGCGGTCTTTTTGAATGCTTCCTTCCTCATGTCCCCGAGGAGGAGTAGCATCTGCCTATCGGACACAATCACGAAGTAGAAACCCTCCAAAGGCTCAGGCGCAGATCCAAATTTAGCCAAAGAAAGGTCCCAATACATATCAATGTTACTGGAATCATCGAGTTCTATTCTCTTGGAGCCTTTTCTCTTTGAGAACAACCATGGTTTTATGTCAACCTTACATAAAGATTGATTGTCTGAATCATCAATTCCAACACTAAGACCTTGACCCATCAAATTTTTACTCCAGTTGAGAGTAATCAGACATGAGCGGCCTCTTAATCGGCACTGATAAACACACGTTACTAAATTCTGGGAAGTCTTGTTACCGTTAGATGATGATGAATCGGCTATTTGAACTGCATTTTCCCCAAAACAAGAAGGGAAATCTCTCATCCTGATGCGAAACACTGCAATTCCCCTACTCCGTCTGTCTCTCCCTCTACTTCAGACTTCTGCTTGGCCTTTTGACAAATAGTTCGCGTACCTATTAGAGCCAAACAGAGAAATAGATGAAGAATTGTATTCATAAACAGCTGAATCAAAGCACACACACCGGGAGAGAGAGAGAGAGTACCCTGAATCGGTCGGTGTCGAAATTAAGTACCCATCTCAGCAACTCTTCAAAACAAGTAAATCAAACATTGATTTGATCTCTATATAAGATTTTAAGCATTTCTGCACCAAAAAAAAAAAAATCAGAGCTTAGAGCGAGTGAGGAAAAGCAGAGAAATGCAGAGGTAAGCATCTGATCAGAGACAAATTTGGGAGATGTAGATAGTGCTAAAAATCACTGCAGACAAAAAGGGTTGACAGTCATCTTACTGTCAATAATTCAGGAACAAGCTAAAAAATAACATTTCAAAACAATTCGCTAATAAAACCACAAAAAAGGCGCTACCCAATCAATTTTAGAGAAGGTCAGAAGGAGATAGTGCGACAGCTTGAATAATAAAACGAAGACGGATGAAAAAAGGGGAAGACGTGTACATAATAACAAGCTGATTATCGCTGTAAAGGCTGCCTATCGGCTATCGAAACACTAATCCACAAGGGAAAAAAATAAACATCTGCCTCATTTTCTCCCTCTCCCAAGACTTTAAGGCATGCCCACATGGAAGAATACCAGAATACTTGACGAACCGATGCCAGATTCAACCCACTAACAGAAAAGCACCACCACCATTTTGGTACAATCCACAACGAGGATGAGACACTGCTTTTATGGAAAATTTTTGAGTCATTAGAGCCCAAAAATAGAGCTGATTTTGTTATCCGAAGCCCCAAATCTCCTTAAGCATGAAATTGAACGGATTTATTAGAATGAACTATCAGAGGAGAAACGTTTTGGGGGGAAATGGGACCCAAGAAATAAGAACTTCGGTTAATGCAAGCCACGTTCTCACGTAGATATAGGTTGGTGGATACCATTTTATCGTCTCCATTTTGTTGACATCTCATTGTTTCTGTAGCTTGACCTAGAAGTCGCTTGATCATACGCAACGTTTTCGGAGTCACGGCCAAAATGCGTATCAAGGTGCCATTATGCCAACCCATCATCTCCTTTGAGCTCTCTCTTCTCTCTCTCTATGTAGCAGATTCCTCTTCTATTTTAAATTTTCTTCTTTATTGCTATAGTGCATTCGCATGCATTGTAATACAATATGATTTGATTGCGAAAATGGTGGAAGCAACAATAAGACGAGATTAATTTTCCACAGTGCTCAAATTTCATGACTCTGAATTATTTATTTATTTATTTAACTCATTTTATCGTGACTAATGGATATACTCAATATTAAATTTTATTGATCTTGAAATATATACTTTATATTAACAAATGTGTCAAAATTATTTAATCAAAATCTTTAAAGTGACACTTTAGCAAACATCTCATTTTGAAACATCAAATAGGTCACTTAGATTTTACTATGTGCATGCCTAATATTATATAAAAATAATAAACTAATCATAAATTTACAGAATAAAATACATTTGTGAAATATAAATACTAGGCTTTTTGATACTTAATATTTGAATACTTTAAGTACTCTTTTAACTCATAAATATCAAATATAACAATAATGTTTATTCTAATGCTATATTTCTAAATATATACTATTATAAAACTATAATATTTTATAAATATTTACTGTATCTTTATAATTATTATTTTTATATGTGTTTTAATTTTTTTACTTTATATAAGTAATCTATCATTGTAATATGAATAAATGTGTAAAACAAGTAGTCCGTTTTATTTATATATTGTATTAAATTAACATATTTGTCTATTCCAATACTAAATATTCAACATATATTAAAATTTTAGAATTAATTTTTTATTATTTTGTGTTTTTATCCCATGCCACTAATAATTTTAGACCAACAATATTCCTTTAAAATTTTTAACAGTCTTTAAATTTATCACTTTATAAATTCTACATGCATGAAAAATAAATTTGACACAGAGCAAGGAGCCCTGCGCTAATGAAATTTGTTTAAAGCACTAATTTAGATGTCTTAAAGCAGAATCCATGAAGTTAAATGAGTGGTCATCACGTGCATCTGTCTCTTGTCGGTTGTGAATCTTAATTGGGCCGTGTTGGGCCTGCAAAAGCCCGCTTGCCATTCACTCAAGACGTACAAAACATACTTTAGAAATTCAAAAGAAATATAAAATTAACTCAAATTATATAAATTAATAAAGTTAATTCAATTAAAAAACATAAGATTATCTTTCATAATTTTTAATTAACAAGCTAAAACTCGGTCTATAAACGGGTTTGGTTTATAATTAAATCAAACTAATATTTAAGAAAACACAGAAAATTTTATAGAATTATTAAAAAAATAAACTAAAAAATATCAGACTTTTGCTTTTTAATTTGAAAATATCCTCAAAAATGAACGTTAAACTATTAGTAGGTACAAACTCGTAAAAAAAATCATGGTAATTACTTTAATTTTGAAGTTTAACCATAAAAAATATAAATAACAGAAAACAATAATTATTTTAAATATTCTTAAAATTAGTATCTTTTTATTTAATTATTTACAATAATTAACATATATAAAAATAAATAAATAAATAAATAAAATATACGGTCAAGTTACAATCTACCATTTATATATAAGATTATTTTTTTAATTTTTAATAAAATTAATGAGCTTTATATAAATAGTAAAGTCATATAAATAGATGATGTCAATAGTATTATTATTAAAAATTTATCTTCAAATCTTTCCAGATGTCCGAGGACTCCTAGCCGATGTCTTTAAAATCATGACCAGCTGAATAATTCAAATAATAATAATAATAATAATAATGATAATAATCTTTGTGGGCAAGCAAACTATAAATAACGACACGCATAGCATTGCCCGGCAAGGAAATGATCAGCAGACGTACATCATAATAATAATGACATCATTATTTTATTTATTTATTTAGTATTATTATTAAACGTAAAAATTTTATCATAATATTAATATTATCCTATAATAATTATAATTTATTAGTACAAATTACGTACTAAAACAACTTTTATAAAAGCAAGAATATAAACATATCTGATATTTTTTAGTTATTATAATATTATATTCTTGATATATTTTTAAAATTTAAATTATTAAACAAATTAAAGAGTTATTTTTTACTGAATTTTGATTGGTAGTGGGTCTTATTTTCATTACTCATAATTCGAATATTATACATCACAATCAAACAAATAGGAAGTTAAAGATATGAGAATTAATCATTGGTATATCATTCGACGCCTGTATCAATAATTTTTCTATATAGGGAAAAAATTGGAAAAAATAAATGCGAGAATGCAAGAGAATAGGGCTTGAGTGTATTTGGAGGGCAATGCTCCTCCGGTTGCGTTTGGATAAGAGAACAGTTTTGGATATAATACGCTCGTTTGGATAAGTGATTGACTTTTATAATTTTTTTAGACTTTATTATTTGCCTAATTTTTTATATCTAGTCCATTTTTTTCATGAAAAAGTAACTGTATTTATAATGATGGATGTTGTTTGGTTAGTGGGCCGTGATTTAACGTGCATGTGTTATGCATCAGTAGTTATGAGAGATATTAATTGTATAAGTAACCACAACTTTCACTTATGGTATGTCCGTACGGTTCCTAATCATTGGATTGGTATAATAACAGCCTAAGACTGTACAATAACTATCTACTAATGTTGATTTAATGGTAAGTTGTTTAGATCGTACATTCTGAATTAGCTGCCATATATCTTTTACTTCATGGGTTTAAAAAACACTCTATTAAGCCATTGTCACTTGTGCCATTCTTCATTCTGCACACTGGATTTTGAGCCAACCCGTATGTTATTATACCCATCAATTCTTATTCATTAATTTTTTTAAATAAATAAACTAACTATTCACAATCACCTCTTTTATATTTCCTTCATGCTTTGCCCAGTAGTTCCCTGCGATGGGAACGAAGGAGTGTACCCCACGAGATCATACTACGTGGGTTTAGGTCATTAAATAATAAAATCTAATAGCCCTTATTTTAATCCTGATACATAGATGACTTTGCATTTATTGATGAAAATGGAAAAAAAAACTAACCTTATATATAATACTTTAGAGATGATATATGTTGACATAAAACCTATGATATTGTACTGTAAAATTGAAATATCTTCTTGATAGGAAGAACTTTTGTTAATTAATAGATTAATGTTATGTTATTTAAATATAATTAAAAATCGTGTTCTAAATATTTATGTTTTTTCACTATCTTAATGCACATATAATTGAGACGAAAATAATAATAATTACAATGTCTTATCAACTAATTACATTTAATAAAACTATAAAAAAAAAATACGTATAAATCTTGTAATAATTAATACTAACGTAAAATATCACGATAGTTTTAATATACTCGATGGCTGGTATCATTTTTAACCGTCCTTCCCCGAACAACGCCTCCCATGCATCAATTCTTTCGTTTTTAAATGTCTGCTGAAAAGCAAAAGGGAAAAAAAAAAACAATCATTAATGTTTCGTATTCTTATGTTGCCAAAGCTTATGACAGAGGAGGATAAAGAGTTTTGATGACGTTGTGCTTTGTTTTGATTTTTTTTAACTTTTTTTTTTTAAATAAAAGTGATAATAAAAAGATTTATATTATAATCAAGGTTTCATAAAAAATTTTTTAAACACAAATAAAATATATTTTACTTCATAAAAAATAATAAAATGTTAAAAATTTATACACTTATTGGGTACGGCTCAAGACAGACCGGTCAAATATAAATTTGATTTGAGACTTAGATCCCAATAGCCCAAATGTAGACGTAAGGGACGGATAATGGCAATAAAGTAACGGTTCTCCGATATATTAACTAAAAGGCTCAATTCAAATTGATTACCAATGATTCAAAAGATAATGACGAGTAAGTAAATAACCCAATTTGAAAACGGTCGGAACGATATTGTCTTTAATAATCAAACGATTTATTCGTTAAATTGGGACGACAATTATATATTAAAAAGTAATGCTTTTCAACAATTATCTTAAAACGGGTTAGTATTTGGATAATGATCTCGACTATAAATGTCCATCTTCCCAGACTTAAGAAGAAAAAAATGAGAAAAAAGATACTAAAATGTTCAAGTATATTAAGGGAGTGAAGCTCTCATAATTTACATTCATCTCCATCATTTTTTTTCATTTTTAATACTTATTTTCTAATTTTTTTTACTTGAGTTTTAAAAAATATATTAGAGAGCGAATATCGTATATTTTTTATTTCTGATTTATTTTACTGTGATATATAGGTATGATTTAAGCTTACTAAAATCGGACTTACATCGATTAGGATTCATTTGAGAAAAAAAGGTATTTCTACAATTCGTATATTAATTTGAGTTTTAGAGAAGCACTAATGCTGTATTATTTTTAAAATTAGGTTAATTTTATAAAGAAATGGAAAATTGTTTTTATCAAAAAATTTAAACTGAAATTTTCTTCAATAAAATACATTTCAAAATATACGAAGAATACAATGGGTCAGATGAAGTGCGTAGCAAGTTCGTCTCCAAAATCACCGCTTCTCATAAAAGGCGTGGACAGTTTTTTTAACGGTGATTTAATTATTATTTTTTATAAAATTAAAAATTAATTGAAGTTAAATATTTTTAAAATTATTAATTATAATTAATTATTAAAAATGAGTCGTCAAAAAAAAAAAAAAATGTAGCCCCCGACCCAACGGAACAGAGGGAGATGGCTAAGCGATTGGTTTAGGAAGCGGAGGAAGCTTCAAAATTGACGAAGATGTAGAATATCAGGCTAAGAATCACGGCAAAAAGCTCCAAAACAGCAGAGAAGCTTCATCGCTTTGATTCACTTCTTCGGAGCCCACCCTCCGTACCACTTGTGTACTTCCCCCATTCTCTTTCGTCGCTTTAGCAAGTTATCGTGCTTTATTTATACAGATTCCATGAAATGAGATGCCGATTGCTTGCCTTATTCAAATCATCGTTTTCATTTGAGTATTCATGTTTCTGGATTTGTGTTAATCTAAGATATCGATTATGCTTGATCGTAAGATTATATGAATATTATCTGCAGTTCACTAGTCGTTTTCTGGGAAATTGGGATAATATTTGATTGCTGAAAGCCACAGTGATCTGATGGAGAACCTTATTCAATCTGTATGTAAATTAGGCCGTTCTTACCTGAAATCGAAGTCTAAGGATCATCTCTTGAGGGAATGATCCTACGTATACGAAAGCCTTAGCATGAATTGCACGTGCAAACTTCTCTTGCACAATGTTGGATGAAAATCGATCTACAATGTGAAATGTTAGTCACTCGTAGATCGGATTGAAAAATAAATTTCACAATATATTAGTTTATATATATATATACACATTGTCTATTAATAAAAAGTGTAATTATTGTATTATAATATATATATTTAACTAATTTAAACATGTGTATATCTCGCTTAATTATAATTTATGGGAATGTTATTAAAGCAAATAAAAGCAGCACAGTGGCAAATGCAGGCTTAGCGGTGCCCAAGGTCATTGGTTCCTTGTTAAGCGCCGTGTATTTGACACTGTAATATTTTTATCCGCTTTAATAACATGCAGCATAAATTATATTTAAGCGATATTTTTAACGCTCTGATACCAAATAATGGATGAAAAACAATCTACCGTGTAAAATATCAGTCACTCGCAGATCAAATGGGAAAATAAATTAAGGATCAAAATACTAACTTTTTGCCATTGATATTAATTACAGGTTGCTCGAATTTCTACAAATTTCCCACTTATTTAAATATTTTAAGTTTTAAATACTATCATGAACTCGAACCATAGTAGGTTTAAACAAATATAATTAATAATAACTCACAAAATTTAAAATCCCAATATAAATTATAAAGACCAAACCAATCCTCGAATCTGGGTGTGACCTGACAAACGAACCATAAAATCTCAATATCCAATAATAAAATGAATAGAACACGAAACCCATCATGGGATCTCATCCAATACTCATCTGGACAATCAAATAATGCGACCTGTTCCACAATATCGTAAGGGAGGGACAAGCCAACCACAAATATATCCGATATATATATATGCAATAACCCAACAGCCTCATACACATCCATAGGCCTACATTTGGCCGAACTCAATGTCCAAAATACAGCCCATACTAACACAAACCGAACAAAATATTTATACTCACCAAACAGATGAAATTGCAATCAAATCATGTCCAAACTTTTGCAACGTATTCAAGCCTACTATGTGAAGGGATAAAGAAATAAAACGTGAGTTGAAAGTTCAGCAAGTGTCTATATAATATAATATATAATAACGTTCAAAAATCAGGACAAGGGTCAGTAACTACATCCAAAATGCGTAAAAATCACAAATCTGAAAGCCCGATATCAAAAGTTTGAAAGTAGTTTTGTACTCAAAGTATAATCCAAATCGAAACATAGTTTCATTGGGACATATTCTGAATGAAACAAAATTCGGAATGAAATTACATAATTCAAATCATATCATAGTTCAAATGGAACATATACTAAACAAAATATAGTCCAGATAAAAATTATATAATCCAAATCGAAATCACATATCCAAATATATGAGACTGACCGAATCCTAATTGTGGGTAAACATACGAATCTCAAACAAAGTCTAATACAAATCAATGTAGAAAACACATCAAAATCCAAAATATGCATAAATCGGAGAATTAAAGACCAAGAGATTAACTTGAGGAAATGTTACACATACTTCTAGTAATCTTAAGTCATATCAACCACTATTTAGACCCATGGGTAGGGCCGTCTATATATAATATCTTATAGATAAGGAATATGCTCACTATATTTTGCCATTCACGGTATTGGGTGCAATTCTTGAATCTATCTAATATATTAGGATTCTCGATTATATTAGTTCTGTTCAATTTCCTTACGATGGTTCTCATTAAAATACAAACGGGGAGGATTATTTATATCACAAAACCTATTCCTGCCGGAGAAAAAGGGAGTCACAAATCTTTCCCTATCGGAAAAGGGTCACAAAACTTTTTTCATCGAAAAAGGGTCACATATCGAATCAAATCATAAAGGTAGGAATCCCGAGCCCAGGGCAACGATACATATACAACAATGTATGGCTTATGTATGTTTTCATGACTTTTCCTGTACAAGCATATTGATGCACAATTATAATATCTCAAATAATTGCCTATATTCTCATAAAATAAACAAAACCCTCAAATGCTAGCAAAACCCAAACAAACCCCCAAAACAACCGGTAAATAGGACATGTATGTACAAAGGAATCAAATAGGGTAAATAAAAATAACGTGCATGCATATTAAACCTCCAAAATATAAGCAAAATTTATCATTCATGAAAATACACCAAGAATAGGACGTAAGAATACTTATCTCAACATTAAATTAAGCAAATCTGATAAAAGGATAGTTCGATTTACCCCTTTCTCTTCTTCCTCTCTCCTCTTTCTCCTCCTTTCTCTCTCTCCTCTTTCTTCTCTCGCATGAAATGACCAAAAAGTACGTTGCTGCTGCTTTTATAACCCATTGGCCGAGCGCCACCTAGGCACGTCTCGAGTGCTACTCCCACAAGAATTGGCCCTTGAGTGTTGTTACGTGCCTTACAATTTTCTTTTTCTTGTTTTTCATTTGGCCGGTTTCCCCTTTTCCCTTGTGCGGTATTCGGTTTTGCCCCATGCTGTGTTTGTTGTTTTAGTGGGCCCCACTATTTTGGTTCTTAGTTGGATTGTTATGTTATATATTCGGTAATAGGTACAATAATAAAAACAAGAAGAAAATATTTGCTCTCTCTACTCTCTCCATCTCCCCTGTTCCCTCTTTCTCTGCTTCCTCTCTCCCTGAATTTTCCTGCTTTTCTCTCTCTGCATCTCGGTCCTAAGGACCTCGACCTTTGTTACATGCCTCTCCTTCACTCTTTGTGACCTCGGTCACAATTCTCTCCTTCACTCTCTGTTGAGACCACGGATTCTCTCTATCTCCCTTGTCCCTCACAATTTCTGCCTTCCCCCTTCGATTGCAGATTGCAACAGTGAACCCTCATCACAGTGAAACCGCACACATCATTTCCTCTCTTTCCCTCCATTTCTTCTCTGCTGATCTCCCCTCCTTCCGTTTTTTGCTCTGTTTTCACCGTCGTTTCGCACTTGCCGGTGTCGTCGCCGATCGTGCACGTATCATTGGTGCTCTCATTGAGACATAGCAGAGGGTTTGATGTCACGCTACAACTCTCTGGAAGCGTTAATTATAGGGCTTTCGCAGAGAATGAAGGCAGTCGCCGCGACCATATGACAACAAGACGAAGATATCGTCGCCTAGGCTTCCATCACCAAACAAATCCACCACTCCCTCAATGAAATCCTTCAATCCCTACACCGCATCGAATACCAATGCTAGTTGTCCTCCCATTTCCAAGCTTCGACCTCGATTGATTCTCCTCCTCCACCGCAAACCCTACCCTTGTTGCTCACGTCACAACCTGCCATACAAATCTCATTGCCCATAGAATCGGAAGCTAACGGCATAACAATTTTGGAGTAGGACACAGTGGATGCAAGTCGAACGTATCCTCAAACGCTGACGCCAACCCTAACCCTTCCTCCACCAGAATTCGAATCCGTATCCGTCTCCGAGAAGAACATTGGATGTGCTGACCTAGTTGAGAAGGCCTTGCTGTCCGTAACATTTCACGACGTTTCCTCTGTATTTCCAACTCCCTCACAGTTCACGTCTTCAATGTCAGCCAATTTACCCCAACCTACTCAAACCCCATTAGAACGGTTCAACGATCTGGTAATTTCAGACAATGGCATGGAAAAAACCCTTGCTCTTGCTTCTGCTCGCACATTGCCAGTATCGAACAATTCTGTGAGTGTTTCTACTTTAACAACTTGTTACTCTTTTATTCTTGATGGAGATAATATTGATGATGGAATATATGAGTGGGAAGGAATATATGAGTGGGTTGGTGTTGTCATGCGAGTATAGCAGCCTACGTGGTTGCAATCCAAGCTTCTTTTGCGTGATTCTCTTTTGCAATTTAAGTATAGACGAAGAAAAGGTGACAGAATGTTTGGAGAGAGTGACCACATTCGACTTTGGCACTTCATCTGGGGTGCAGGGGCTGTTTTGAATTCCACGGCTGCCAGGTTTAGTGGTATTGATGGACAGGAAGTTGCTAAGGCTTGCGTTAAAAAGTTTTATTCACTCTTTCTGTTCAACTTCGATTTTGTGGATTCTCTTTCTACTGCAAATTTTTGGCTGCAGCACAATTCTACTCCGGGGGGTGCGGATATGTGCTCCTAGGGTCCGGTGGTACGCTTTGAGGTGCATTATGTGGATCCACAACCCAATACAGCAAAGCTTGCAATTCCATCAAATTGTGCTTCAAAGACTCCCCAGAGTATAAGCAAACTATCTTTCTATGAATGTATTCTGCAACACTCAAGGATGGATCACTTGCTCTATAAGTTGGGAGTGCCCAGAAGTTACGATCCCTTCCACCAGGTAGATGGCTACAGCAAGATAGGTTGTAAGCTAACCCAAGCAATGGTCCTTGCGTTCTCTGTTCCAGAGGGAGCTCAGATTCCTTCAAGTCTTGTAAATATATTCAAGAAATTTCCACAAAATTGGGGTTTTTCTAGTCAACCCCATGGGAATTTGGAGAAATGGGCTGTTCCGGGTGATTCATTTCTCGTTGTCAAGAGCTGCATCGCCAAGTACCATGCTAAGAAAAGCTAGGAGCACTTCATTGATGCTGTCACTTGGATAAATTTCCAAATGACAGAAGGGGTTGTTTTCCTCATTCTCTGGGAAAACTCTGCTCAAGAAACACATAGGCATTTCACTCGGACGCATCAGATCCTCTGCTTCAGGAAGGGTACTGCAGCAAGGATTAAGGCCTTTCTCAACAAGGACCAGAAACAGCTTGCATTTTGTCTGCAAATGGTTCCAACTGCAATGAGGCCTTTCCCCTTTGACAATTGCAAATGGTTCCATCCCCTCTTCCAACTCTCATGTAGGAAAACCCTGCAACTGGCTCTGCCCAGACGATGGTATAGATTGCCAATCCCACTGAACCGGACTCTCTACCGAGTTTTCTCCACCTCATTCCTTCCCGGCTCCCAGAAAAGAAATCAATCCCTCCGTTGCAGGACAAAATTGATTGGTATACTAATGGTTCATCTCAATTTAGTAGTGTGTGGTGTGAAGCATTTGGGTTGCCGGGTGATGATTTCCAGCACCAGCTCTCTTCTCCAATTTGGCTACTGTTCAGAGCATTTGTTCTGCTTTTGCTTCTGCTTCTGCTTCAGGGCTATAATTGCATTCAACTGGTTTTCAGATCCTCGTAAGGGACCATTGGCTTACAAGAACAACAGCTCTCAACTTCAAGAGCCCTTCAGCAATGACTAAACCCTACATGTCTAGATTCTACACCATTCACCACAATGCAGCATTATCGCTGTCCACAGAGAGGTGGTACACTGTTCGACTTTTGAAATGCTTCTCATCCTTCAGCACATCGGCAGTAGCTCCAGCTTCTCCCCCTCTTTGTTCTCTCCTTCTCCTCTTCGGTCTATAAAATCCCCACAGCATCACGAATGGAGTATCATCCCTTGAAATGGATTTCTCAGCCTGAGTTTATATTTGCCCTTGTATATAAAGTTACCCATGATTTTATTGAAGGGGTGGATGATGTTTTACAATCTCTGATCGACAAGGCAAGGTTTTGTAAAATTAAACTTCAAGCTTGGAGCGATGATGTGCTTCTCTTGGGGTTGGGAATTGATGAAAATGGTATGAACAGAGACATAAATGGCCATATGATGAAGACTAGTGGCTTCTTTGATGAGGAAATTAAGAGCTTTTATGAACTAGAGACAAGTTGGCTCATGGAGATGATTGCCCACATTATTTGTCAATTTGACACTCTCTCATATGAGCATTTTTACAATCTGCATTGGTTTGATTGCTTGCTGAAAGATGTTGATCGACTTCCTGCCATGAATGCAATCTTATCTGTTGATCTTGTGGAAGCATTGGATAATTTGAGAAGCCCGCTTCTTTTTTTTAGGCAACATCTCAATCCGACGGACTTTTTGGATCTGTGGAGAAGCGTTGCAAATGGACTTGACCATTTCATAACAAGTGATGTTAGATTACCTGATGGAGAAGATAGGACATCTCAGCTAGGAGCTTACCATTGGCACTACGGTGGCAACTCTTCATCATGATTTTTTCCACTTCAACCTTGAGGACAAGGTTTTTTTCATGAAGAGGGTAATGTTACGTGCCTTATAATTTTCTTTTTCTTGTTTTTCATTTGGCTGGTTTTCCCTTTTCCTTGTGCGGTATTCTGTTTTGCCCCATGCTGTGTTTGCTATTTTAGTGGGCCCCACTATTTCGGTTCTTAGTTGGATTGTTATGTTATATATTCGGTAATAGGTACAGTAATGAAAAGAAGAAGAAAATATTTGCTCTCTCTACTTTCTCTCTCTCTGTCTTCCTTGTTCTCTCTTTCTTTGCTTCCTCTCTCTCTGTCTTTTCCTGCTTTTCTCTCTCTCTGTCTTTTCCTGCTTTTCTCTCTCTCTGCATTTCGGTCCTAAGAACCTCGACCTTTGTTACATGCTTCTCCTTCACTCTCTATGACCTCGGTCACAATTCTCTCCCTCACTCTCTGTTGAGACCACGAATTCTCTCTATCTCCCTTGTCCCTCACAATTTGTGCCTTCCCCCTTCAATTGCAGTTGCAACAGTGAACCCTCATCATAGTGAAACCGCACACATCATTTCCTCGCTTTTCCTCCATTTCTCCTCTGCTGATCTCCCCTCCCTCCATTTTCTACTCTGTTTTTGCCGTCGTTTCACACCTGTTAGTGTCGTCGCTGATCGTGCACGTATCAAGAGTTGTCTCAGGCACTTCTTGGGTGCCACCCAATCTGTTTTCGGCGCTCAGGCGCCCGGCGGATGCATCTTAGGCGTCAGCCTACCGCTCTGAATTCCTTCAAAATTTCACAATATACAATTATTTTTGATATATCTAATTTATCTAAAATAACAAATAATGCCAAAATATATCAAATAAAAATCGGTTATTACAAATATTTGTTAATAATGGTATATAATAAGATTATTTAACTTATGGACTCAAAAACCAAAGCTCTTTATATATAGACATTTTTATCAAAATGTCTTATGGGATGGTTAGTATTCAAAGGTAGAAGTGAGTGGTATAATGGATACTTCAAAATCAGAAAATATGGACTACTACTTGAATGATTTTATTTTATTTATTTATTATTTTTTTAACAGAAAATCAACACAATGCATCACATAATTTGGGATTTTTGTGACTGCATTATCCTTTTTGTATATACGACACTATTGGTAAAAGACGTTGTGTTTTGAGAGAAAGGTGAGGAATGAAGAGATGAAATTCTCATTCGATGGGAATGAGATTGTTGCAGGAATTTGTAACATCATTGGAACCCCTAGATGTTTTTTTGAAAACTCCAATTCAGATATCTTGCTAGTAGAATTGTGTCTTCCTTCACATTTTACATGCTTGGTTCTTTTGCTGAAGCCTCCCCCTAGAATACACTTTGCACTAAGCATTGCTGAGCAAAAAAAAAAAAAAAATCAACCATAAATGTTCATCATAAATCCACCATAAATAAAATATTCATCATAATAACAAACTCATCAAAACAAAAGATAACATAAATATCCATAATAGAATAAAACTTGAGGGAACGCACTGCCAACAAAATATCCAAACATTTAGTAAAACAAAAGAGAAATCTAGCCATCTCTCACTATAAAAGCTGCTAGACATAAAATCATCTCTATATGAAGTTTTCACCGCAAATGAATGATCTTCTCTAACTCACTATCAATTTGCTCTACTTTAGAGCCAAGTTAATATAAGAGTGAGCTAAAAATTAGTTAGTGCATAATCAATAATATCACCAGTTGATAAATATCTCGGATAACAATATCAAATATGTAATAGCAATAATAATAAACAATTAACTCATAATTATTCAAGACTCAATGCCATGTCGTAACCATGACTTAGGAGTTATAGGAACAATTGTTAAGGGTTTTCTTTGGAATCCAACAACTTGAATGTAATGAGATTCTATGGAATCTGAATATCAATAATAATATAGGTTCCATTGAATTTATTTTAATAAATGTTATAACTAAATGAGATATTGCAATAATCTCTATGAATTTTTTTTGTTATTGTGAACCAACGACTATATGCTTGCCACCAACAGCTGGATATAGATAACGAAATGGAAATGCTTGATGTACTATATTACCATCAAAAGGAGTGGAAATTCACTTTTGAAGCTTGAGAATGGGAGGAAGATCTCTTGCCTGATTTTATCCTTCCATGGCACAGATCAGCAGTGGCACAGCAACAAGGCACTAGCAGCAAGCAAGTTCTTCGGGTCAAGAGTCTAATAAATCTACATCGGAACACTGGGATGTTACAGCTGAGCCTTTGAACTTCTGCATGCCTGACTGATGCAGATTTAAAATCCAATGTGACCTATGTTCTTGCCAACCAAAAGTAGCTTTAATAGCATGGACTGCTTTTCACATCCAGTCTGTAATTTCTAGGAACAGATTTCAGAAGGATAGGATAGCAACGGTGGCTAATGATGTTCACTATTGATACAAATTTTACTAAGGCCTTGTTAATTAAGCATATCTCTTTCTTTTGACTTAAAGAATCATCATTGAAAGTGATTTTTCCCAGCAAATTGCTATTTTTCCACCAGAGTACAGCGCAAAATATTCTTTAGGTAATGGTCCCATCTCATTGTGGACTAGAGAAGCAAGTATGTTGGCGCCCAAAATGTTATCTTCCTAAGACTCGATCAAGAAGTGTTTATAGTGAATCAACTTACGTTCATGGTCCTTCAAAGTCAGTTTAGATATAGGTAAGTATGAGGTCCATGATTTACATGTGGAGGTTTCCTTTTTCTTGAAAACCTTATGCACTCTCCATCCTTTTTTTTGTCCTGTATTAATATCCCTTTTTCTTGTTGATGAATTGACACCTTTCATAGGTCCATCGAATTTGTGAACATTCATTCAAAAGACTGTACAAAGTGGTTGGGAGAGGTTAATGATTTTAGTAGTTTTCATTTACCTATGGTTTATCCGTTTCTATTGTCATTAGATTCATCCATTTGCCCATCTGTGTTATTTACTGACCGACGAACTGGGAAGTGAATATCACTCCACATCCGCGTGCGATTTGTGTCTAGAGCAAACAGACAGAACTGGTGAACAATGCTATCAGATATTTAACAAAGAATAAGACCAGTGGCACAGGTGTCTGTAAGCATCAGTAGACTACAGTTAAGTCTTTCTCAAACTCATCTTTTTTTTCTTGCTAGTCCATTTCAGACAAATTTTAAGGGCCTCGTGTAAATATTCCTTGTCATTTTTCTCGCTGAGAGCTAATGGATCTGCTATTTGGCATTGCTTTCTTTATTATTAGCAACATTATAGTAAATGAAAGATTTTTCTGGTGATCAATGCAGGCTTTTCATTTATGTAAGTCAAATATGGTCTCACTTCAGTATGTTTTACTTTCCAGAGAGTATGAGCCTTAGTGTAATAATAAGGTTGTTTCATTGTGATATGAAAGTCACATATTCAATCTACGAAATAACTTCCTTGTGATGCAGGGGTAGGAGGACAGGCATTTGGCTTTCTCTAAACCTCACAATGTGGAATCTTCGCAGACTAGGCCACCCTTATGTATCTTGCTTTCTTTTAAATCAAGTAGCAAGTCTTCGTCTTGCTTGAAATTCACCAGTTCAGTAAAATAAATCTTGATTAATCTAGATTTTTCATTTTTGGGTGGAACGTCATTAAGCTATAAGCCTATAAATAATTTTCATTTTAGCGGTGTTTGATGAGTCAGAAACACACAGAAACGATTGCTTTCTCCTTCTAAGTATTGTATTGATCAAATCTTATAGAGTGTAATATTCAGCCCATTCCTTTTAATTTGATAAGGGAACAAGGGACTATAAACAACTGTATTTCTCTCCGTGTGTCTCTACCTATTGCTTGATGTATCTGATATGAATATGGCCACAACTGATATTGATATCGATATCGGTATTCTAATCAATGGTTCTATCACAGATGCATATTGCCGTTCCTAAAAGATAAATATAAATAGTTATCAATTTTATCATAGATGTGTATGTGGTACCGGGAACTTTGACATTGAACATTTGGATCTAAGCAAAGTTGTTTCTTTAATATATCAAACATATATGCAGCTTAATCAGAGTGTAAAAGATTGTGTACAGTAATTTATATTTATATCATGAGGAGCATGCCTTGAATTGTTTTGTTGTTTATGAGATAATGCAGTTGCTCATGCTGCCAGGGTTCTAAACATTAAAAAAAAAAAAAAAGTAGGGTTCCTGCTGCTTTTATGTGACCATTCCAAGAGTCTGCAACATAAAAAAAAAAAAAAAACCCCGAAGGCCATGTTTGATTGTTAGAATAAGGTAAAAATAAGGTGAAAGTAGAATTTCTATTCCCGGGGATTAGATATTCCGCCGTTTGGTTATAAATTTAATTGGGAATGAATATTCTTGGGGAATATTTATTTTTATATTTGTGAAAATATCTATTTTCACATCCTACTATTATTATTATTATATATTATTATTATTTTACTATTATTATCAAATTTTTTAATAATAATAATTATTATATATTATTATTATTATTACTATTACTATTATCATTATTATTATTATCACTATTTTTATCTTATTTCTCATACTATTCTACAAACCAAATAAAAGAATATTAATTTTTATATTATTCTATTCAAACAATCAAATATAGGAATAACAATTTTAAATATATTTTTATCCCATTCTATTCCCTAAAATAACTATTTTATTCTCATCCTATTTTATTTCAGCAACCAAACATACAGTAAAAGATAGTTGAGGTCTGAAAGAGAAATATTTTTCTTACATCCACTATATAGTTTTTTATATAATTTACTTTTTAAAACTTATATTTACCACAAACTTGAAATTTAAAATAACATTGTAAAATAAAAGTTAAAAAAATTATTTCCCCCTTTTAAGGTATAAATTATATATTACTGTTGTAAGGCGAAAAACATTTTTTTTAAAATATTGTTCCAAATTTTTACATTTAAAAAAAAAGTTATTGATGAATTATACTGTGGTTGTAAATATAGTAAACTCTCCCTTTTATATCGGATATATAATTAAAAAATATACTCTCTAAATTATAATAAAATAATCTTACAGTTGACTCAACTTGCTAAATCAAACTATCCACTTATCCTTTGATTTTTTTTTTTCTTTTTCTAAATATTAATTGTGTTTTTTTTATGCCTTTCCTTTTCAAATGTGAACAGCCGTCATTTAGCGTAGAGCTGGTCCAGCTGAACAAAGAGCTTAACTATTCACTTCTATATTTTATTTTATACAGTGTAGTCGCTATATAATTAATTAGTGCAGACTTGTATTCATTTTAATACTAACCCTTCCAGCCTTTCAAATGGCATTAAATAATAAGTTAGGCCAGAGTCGTGGGGTGTCTAGGTTGGAAGAAAATTTATGTGATATA
This sequence comes from Nepenthes gracilis, assembly GCA_033239525.1. Classification (NCBI taxonomy): domain Eukaryota; kingdom Viridiplantae; phylum Streptophyta; class Magnoliopsida; order Caryophyllales; family Nepenthaceae; genus Nepenthes; species Nepenthes gracilis. The sequence goes on from BSYO01000001.1 coordinate 25,734,112, forward strand.
TAATGTGTATTAAGTCATTTGTAATATTAATTAATTATTAAAAAGTATGTTATTATTTCATATTTAATAACTGATTAATTTTTGACATATGATTAGATTTAATTATAAAAATATAAAATCTGAATTAAAATACAAAAATCGATATTATCAGCATGGGTTAGGACTTTGTTTTTTTGTTCAGTTAATGTCTTACTAATTTAAATGTCAGATGATAATTTAAAAAATAGATTATAATATTTATTTTTATGATATATTTTTTTTTGGTTTATGGTATATAAAATTTAGGTTAAAAGATTTTAGGGTTATGTTAAAAATTTTTTAAGTTAAAATTTTATTTGTTATATTATCTGTATATATTTTAAAGTAATTATAGATATTATAATAATTAATAATATTAAAATATTTTATATGGTCCAATTTCTAAATTTGGAAGCCCAAAATTAAAATTATCCGTTGGATGAAATTTTAGGGGAAGTTAGCAGCCAAACTACCTATTACTATATTTTAGGAAGGGAAATATTTATTTCCCCTTACCGAAAACCGAAATTATAAAATCAATCTGCAGTGCTTTTCTGCATCACCTCCACTCAAGACTATCTGCTTCCCTCTCTCTCTCTCTCTCTCTCTCTCTCTCCCTCTCCCTGTCCGTCTCTCTGAGTTTTGCGATTACGTTCTTTCACCGTAAACAGCATATTTGTTTTGCTTTTCTTCTTACTAATTTCTCTTATTGTAGATGATTTCTCCTTCCGCTAACCCAACAATCTTTCCAATTCTGCCGTCGTAGCTAATTTAGGTGCTGGACCGCTGAATCCTTTGTGTTTGCGTGCGCGCGCGAGAGTGTGTGTGCGCACATGTCATCTTCAATCTGTTTCCCGGCGAATTGCGCCGCCGGGATCCGGGGTGGCGCTACCGGAGCGTTATTGCTCGGTGGTCCCAATCGACGCTTGTTTTATCAGCCGAAGACGCGGAGGTTGTGGCGTATTCATTCGTCCTTGGATACATATGTCTCGGATATGAGCACTAACGGTAAGTGTGAGTTTTTCATGTTTCAACTACCACTTTATTTTGGAATTTATCTAGATTCGTGGATTTCTTTATATTGCTGTCTGGTGGTATTTTCAGTTGATTTGATGTTTCGATTGTCAATTTACATCTTTTTTGATGGCTATTTGTTGGGATGTTGAATTTTTGTGATTGAATGATTTTGCTTGCTGAATTTTGGTGAAAAATTTGATCTGACATATGCCATATTTAGGGTTGCTATATCAGTTTTTTTTTTTTTGTTTGCTTGAAATTGTGTTTTCTTCCGTGCCTTAGTATCATTTTCTATTATCAATTTGTGCTGAAAACAACAATCCCAGTGAAAAAAATTAGCAACAAATAGAAGTGAGGACGAAAGAAAATTGGGACATGGATTCACTTGGAAAATCGCTCGAGAAGAAATAACCCTGGGCAAAGGAGGGATGATAATCCACTATAATGTGAGTCATACAGACCTCTCAAGCTCTCCAGTCTCAATGACCTCACTACGGTGAAAGGTAACCCAATGCTACAAAATGGAGGGACCCTTGATCATATGATTTACCTTATTGGGACATATCCAAGGATGCATATCATTGCTGGCCTCCAGTACCACAGGCTTCAATTAATTGGCCGCTTCAGGCTTCATCAAAATATGAGAGGCTAGGCCTGCAAATCCATCAATATTTGTGTGAATAATGACTTTCAAGGCTATATGCTATTATTTCTGCAGTTGATTGATTTCCTTCACGGGAATTAATTTCCTGTGGAATGCTAGTTTAAGGCTGTCAATGAAACAAAATTAGAAGACAAAAGTAGGGATTTCTTTTTTTGCTGGCAAAACCCATGAGAACAACTTAGGTGGGCCTTGCTTGGTTGCTAATATAACTTGAGGAATCAGAGCAAGCTATTTGATATCTGCTAAACCAAATTGTGTAGCATGGATAAAATCATGTTTTGTCTGATCAACTTTTAGACCAATAATTTCATCAGCATATATTGACTTCCTAAATAGAAGGTCTTCATGGTGATTCTATGATTTCTTCCACTATAATATTTTTTAAAAAAATCTGTTTGTTTACACTATGCAAGTTTGTCTTAAAAGACATCTCAAAAAGAATTGTGGTCGGATTTGCTAGCCTTGGCCTTAAAGAATTGCTTTGCACCTTCTGTCTTGAGGACATAATTTGATATCTAATGGATTTGTTAGCTTTGTACTATGAGGGCTGCAGAGAGGAACAATTACTCCGTGCTTAGGAATGGATTGAGTTGAAAAGAAATCTAACAAAAAGGATGGCTTAGTGTATATGGTGTCAGATGCAAGAAGCCTTGTTATTATATTGCGAAGAGATTGCTTTTGTGTTGAACTAAAATTTGATGAATATTGAAATAAATTTGACATGAAACTTACAACTCTTTACGAGTGGTGTTAAGTTTTGTTTTTGGTCTTAATCCTGAAGATGTTGAAGAGATGCAGCAGGGTATTTAATTTGACTATTATCATATTTTTTTCCTAATCATTTCGGAATTTGGCCATCATGTTACTGTGAATTATTCAGAAAATGATCATATTTGGTTTTCATTTTTAGCATTTTCTGTTTATTAGGAGATTTTTGTAGTCGGGGTTGTTTAATTTTTTTTTTCCCAAAATTTTCTTTCAAGGTCAATGCTTTGTTAGTGATGAGGCTCTTCTTGTTATGTTGGGGTGGAGTCTGCCCTATTGGAAGTTGTTTTTCTACCGACAAGGAGAACCATTTTGGATTGATGGGATTTTTTATCCAGTAAAAATTGTGAAATTTAATTCTAAATAAGAGTCATAGTTGATGAAATTGTCTCCTAAGTATTTAGTTTTGTGAAGAAATTCATCTTTAGCACAAGACAATTGGGGAAAAAAGATTTTGGGACACTAGATGCAAGTTATGGATAAAAATATCAGTTTCAATATTAATAATATCCGTATCAATATTGGTTATATAGGGCGATACGTTTTCGTATCGGACATATCAATTGCAAATTTTTTTAGCAAATTAGAACCCAACGAGAAAATATCGGATATGTCGACTAATATATCATGATATGTTGTTGATAGTTTGAAATATCACAATTTTGTTTTGGTATTGGAAAATATCATGGCTGGGGTGCTCAATACCAATATTTATCGATACTTTGCATATTGGCTGATGTTTTTCAGTTTAAGTGGAGCTAAGGCCATGAATTTTGAAGTTTGTTTGAGACACTATAAATATACATGTTGTGAGGGTATTCAGGAGAGTTCAGCTGCTTGAATGACAAAGTTGTGAGATGTGTAATTAGGCCAAGTGTGATTTGAAAGAATCAAAAGGATGGGCAACACTCAGATCAAGGGTGGGGTTCCGAGTAGGTACTTCTTTGGTAATATATATATGTTTTTTTGGTGTCAATTTCTGTATATTCAGTCTCATACATGTGTAAACCCACGTGTTGGTTGCACCACATCAAATCGGCGGTTGACTTTATTTTGTCTTCTCATGTTTTGGTTTTGCTTGTTTTGTGTGCATGAAGGGAATTGAATTTTCCCGACAATATGTGATATTTTCTCAGTGGATTTTGGAAAAAAAGGTAGGTCTGCTGCGTGGAGGTAAGTGGGAAATAAGTGTTCTTTTGAAGAAAAGTGGACGTACGGCAAAAAATAGATGACGTGTATAACTAAATGGGGCCTTAATTGTCTCCAAGCATGCTTGATTTTACAGTGAATGAAAGACAAATGTTAATAAATTAGGTGCTTGTTTTACATGGAACTAAGTGGTAGAATGAGTGCTTTAGTAATAAGTGATGATAGTGTGGAGGGAAATGGCAATTGTAAACAAAAAAAGGCCTTAGTAGTCTCAAAGTATGCTTGACTGCCTTTTTTTATTATTATATTTGAAATTGGGCACTAAGGCTGTGAATCTTTTGGTTCCAAATCAAATCCAACTGTCTCACGTGGGTGCATCATATATAAATGATCCATCTGTCATGGTCTTTTGCTCTTATGCTTTTCTTTCTACAGTGCCTCATCTTATTTTGCTGCTTTGGTAATATTGATCCTTATTGAGAAGTCAAATGCTTTGAGGCCTTTTTATGTTGATTAATGATTACTTACTATAATTCAGGAGAATCAGTACTTGTACAATTATGTTTCTCAATTTGTGAAAAGGTTGATTTAATTGCCAGCTCCAAAGGGGTTGTTTCCACCAGAGCCTGAACAGTATAGTGGTCCAAAGCTGAAAGTGGCAATAATTGGAGCTGGGCTTGCAGGGATGTCAACTGCGGTGGAGCTTCTGGATCAAGGCCACGAGGTTTTGGTTTAATGTCTTGTCCTAGTATAATTACTACAATTGTGAAATTTGGGTTGACTTACTTGTGAAAAAATATAAGCACAAATATTTCTTTGTATAGCTTATTTGGCAAGAGTGTTGTCATTATTTGTAGAAATTCAGCAATTGTAGAAATACTGGGTTGTTGAGCATGTTTATATTGTCCGCCTTACTAGTTATTCTTTATTAATACTTTTCTGGATTTATTAGGTGGACATATATGAGTCTAGGCCATTCATTGGGGGAAAGGTGGGCTCCTTTGTTGATAAACGTGGCAACCACATTGAAATGGGATTGCATGTTTTCTTTGGTTGCTACAGCAATCTTTTCCGTTTGATGAAAAAGGTGATGATCTTGCTTTCTATATTATGATTTGTTTTTTTTTTTTTTTTTGAACAATGCTAGTATGCATATCTTGCAGAAGAAATCTTGTTAATTGAAGCAAAGTAGTAGATTTTTTTCTTATGTAAGCTGCATGGATTGTGAAGTTGGAATATTGCATTGCTTATTTTGTCAACATAAATGGTCCATCATCTGAGGTATAAGGTTGGTTTTTTCTTAATTCCCCCTCCCCCCAAAAAAAGAAAATAGTGGTTGGTTTTATCTGGACCATGGTGTATAGTTTCACAAAACCATTATGATCACATATTTTATATTTTTAGATTCTTCATTTTGAGAATCTTGTGATTGTTGCTTACATGGAATCATGGTTAAAATAACAAATAAATAAATGTACCTATAAAATATGAAAAATTAATAATGATATTGTCATGGATTAAATTTCTATCCCCTCGAAGGTAGGGAGTACAGGAAAGAGGGTTTATACTAGCAGTATTTGTCCATCAGGTCCAGATATTATGAGGGGAAAGGTGAGGGGTTCCATTTCCATTTCATTTCAATGCTTCCCAAACTCAGAAGGCAATATTTATGCTGGTTCCCCTGCTATGAGCCTATTAGGCACAAGATTTTTCTTTGTTCTCAACCTTTTATTTTGTTAACATCTTAAAAGACTATTTTCTTCCAAAACTTCATGTTTCGTTAGGTATAACAAGGAATTCTATTATTGCAACCCTGCTTTGCTGTTTATCTATGAACTGGACTGTAGTAACGGTTTCTCTACACCAGTGGCCCTGCATCTCTGCTGAATGCTGACCTATTTGAACCATTTCTGCCTGCAAACTAAGGGAATCGCTTGCTGCCTGTAGATTTGATCAGAGAACAATGCTTTGATCCTGGGTTAGGTTCAGTCTCAGTTGACTCAGTCTTGGGTATTAGCTTGGCATTTGGTTAGCTACAGAGATATAACTGATGTTGCCTTTTGTAGAGTTGTAGTTAAAATGAGAAGCAGCATCAGTTGTTGGAGCTTTTGCAAGCAAGTTCCCAAGATGGCAGATGATGCCATGTAGGAGAATACATTAGGGAACCTGCATCGCTGATCCCTCACTTCATTCTGGATCCAATGGACTCACCTCCTTCATGGAGCTTACTTTCCCTGTTTTGAATGCACCCATGCTTACATGCTTGTTGCATAACTCCTTATGAAGATATGGCACATGGTAAAGTGCAGTGAAACTAGGTTTAAACCTAATTTCGGTTCATCTGAACGTGGATTGCTGTGAAACCTGGTGGTAGATGGATGCTAATTATACTCTATTGGGCTGAGGGAAATGTTTTATAAATTATTGGTCAGTTCATTAGCTCTACGGCACTCGTAGGCTCTAGCTGGCCTGTGGTTAACTGAGTATGTTCTCTCTACCACAGTTAAGAAGCCTCACAAGCAAAAGAACTTTTGAAATAATGTTTCTCCTGTTGTCCTTAATGTATGAGTTTGTTTTATCTTCAGCGTGGTCTCTTCTCTACTTATGTAGGTAGGTGCAGATAGAAATCTACTTCTGAAGGATCATACTCACACCTTCATAAACAGAGGTGGAGAAATTGGCGGTATGGTTCCTAACAAAATAGTTCACTTGTGATGTTTGATTGTTCCTTACCAGCTTGAAGACCCTGGGATGCTTTTATTTCTTTCATTTTTCTTTGAACATCCATCAGTGGGTTTTACCTTTCACTTTCTAGTGGATATTATTGATAGAACAAAATAGAGGAAGAGGCTGATTGATATAGGGAAGGGGAAGAGTAGGGGAGGGGAAGGAGAAATCAGGGTAGGGGGAGAAACAGAAGGAGAACAGGGGGAGGAGAAGGAGAAACCAAGGGAGAGAGAGAGGTAGAGACCAAGAGAGAGTAGAAAGATCACAATCAGTCAAATTTCATTCAACTCTTACTCAAACAATAGAATTAGGGTCATTATATAGAAAAATTCTAGTTCTAGGACAATTTTAAAATAAATATAATTTTCTAACTAAATATGATATAACTTTCTAAAATAAAAAAAAATAAAATCAAATAAAATCTTTGTTAATTAAATAAATTCAAACTTTACTAATTTGAAAATAAAATCAAATCTTTTTTAATTTGAAAATAAAATAAATGAAAAATAAAATCAAATCTAATTTACAAATAAAATCAAATCTCTTTGTCTATAATGTTCGCATCAATTCTTCCCGAGTGGTTGGAACTTGACCCCGTCAAGTAAAATTTCTGTAGTCAATTCTCTAACAGCAAGATGAGTGGCTACGCAATCCTCCAGATGGGTTGACACTTCTGGTACCACTTCATCATCCTATATGTCTCTGCCAGTCTGCACACCTATTTGTGTCTTGTCTAATGAAACAAGCACACAAGGTGGCAGTATGTGATGTTGACATGACTATTCTAGTCATAATAGTAGTTTTAGCTAATTGTTGACTCTAGATCCTTTGTGATGTAGGAAAGGAGTGGCAAGGGGAAGGCAGGAGAGAAGGAGAAAGAGGGTGAACGGGAGGGGAACAGAGTGAGGTGAGAAGCAAAAGGAACAGGAGAGATGAAAGACAATCACAATTTGATATAGAAAAGGGAAACTTTCTCTGATACCAACTTTGATGTAAGGAAGGGGAAGAGTAGGGGAGGGGAAGGAGAAATCAAGGTAGGGGGAGAAACAGAGACCAAGAGAGAGGAGAAAGATTATAATTAATCAAATTTCATTCAATTCATCAACTCTAACTTGAACAATAGAATTAGGGTCATTATATAGAAAAATTTTAGTCCTTGGATAATTTAAAAATAAATATAAATTTTTAACTAAATATGACATAACTTTCTAAAATAAAAAAAATCAAATCAAATAAAATTTTTGCTAATCAAATAAAATCAAACTTGACTAATTTAGAAATAAAATCAAATGAGAAATAAAATTAAATCTTTTCTAATTTGGAAATAAAATCAAATCTAATTTGAAAATAAAATCAAATCTAATTTGCAAATAAAATTAAATCTTTTCATTTATGATATCCGCTTCACTAATGTAATAATGTCTCATATGGTGGGATATATGAAGGTTTTTTTTTTAAGAGAAAGGGGGGAAGATGTGTAAGAGATGCGGTTTTATGTCATGCTTCAAGAAATATGAACATGAAATTCTGTGCATCTTTTCTCTCTTTTTTCTGTCTGCTTATCTATTAGTATCTGTGACTAGCTTGACTTTCTATTACAGAGCTTGATTTTCGGTTTCCAATTGGAGCTCCAATTCATGGAATCCGTGCATTTCTGACTACAAACCAACTCAAGGTAACAACCACCTATTATGTTTTCATGAATCCTATTTTTCCTAAAATTGGCTGTGATTCTCTTGAGATGGTCAAAATTATTCCCTTTTTCATTCAGTTGTCTTAAGTAGTGCTAAAAGTAAGGTGAAGGTATTCAAACGCAGACTTCCCTATTCATATAGCAAGTGTAAGTGCTATTGTGTTCCTAAATCTATTGCACAGAATTTAGAAGTCTCAGTTGAAAGTTTATTAGTTACACAATCTTTGTATGGATGCATCCTTGGTGAAAATAATAGGCTCTTCACTCAGGCTCTAGTTTATTCCAATTCTGAGCACGTTACAAGGTAGATGTTCGGAACTGCAAAAACGGAGAATTAGTTTTTCTGGTGGAAGCATCAAGTTTTTGATGTATTCATATGCTTCTAACACTATTGCATACTCTGACTAACATGAAGCATCATGGTTGGCATGGTGTCTTGACATAATTGTTGCGTACCATGGACGAAACAGGAATATTTTCATCAACAGTTTTATCAACTTCATGAACAAATATTTCCACTGTTGAAACCAAGATTAATGTGTTTCACAAGAATCAAAATATTGTATGTTTATTATTTTCCCTTTGCCTTCTCTGTAGCCCTAGCTTGGGACTATCGTTGTCACAAGCTTGCGTGCATATCTATGCTTAATGATTATCCTTATCTTGTATTCCAAATTTGTAATCTTAAGTACTGGAAATATGTGAAATTTGATGCAGAATTTTTTGTTCATCTGTATAAACTAACCATGCATATAATTTGATTGCAGATTTATGACAAAGCAAGAAATGCAGTGGCTCTTGCTTTAAGTCCAGTTGTACGGGCTCTTGTTGATTCAAATGGAGCGATGCAGGAGATACGGAATTTGGATAGTGTAAGCATGTCATTTACATCTTTTGTAGTTGGTATTGTATTTATTTAATTATTTTTACTTGACAGGCGTAAAATCATTGCTAATGGCAATTTATTGTTAGAAATTATCCACTGTCCTTCAACTCTTTTTCTTTGGGTAGTGGCGGTGGTGGGTAAGGATGTCATCATATGATCTATAAAATAAATAATTCTTTATGAGAAATGTCATCTCATGCTCAATGCTCATTTGTTGCTTATATCAAGCATGACCTCCTTAAATAATGGAAAGTCCTGAAACTTTCATTCTCAAAATACAGATAAGCTTCTCCGAGTGGTTTCTTTCTAAGGGTGGGACACGCACAAGTATACAGAGAATGTGGGATCCTGTTGCTTATGCTCTTGGGTTTATCGATTGCAATAATATGAGCGCTCGCTGTATGCTCACAATATTCTCGTTGTTTGCCACAAAGACAGAGGCTTCTGTACTACGCATGCTTAAGGGTTCTCCTGATCTTTACTTGAGTGGACCCATCAGAAAGTATATTGAAGAAAAGGGAGGGAGGTATATATGTACGTTCTGCTTTTCCGTTGAAGTAAGCTGTTGAGGACGGTATTTATTTAGAAGTTGTCACTTAACCCTTCTAATTCTGAACATTTAGCCTTCTTCAAATATTGCAATGCAAGAGCTTCATTCATTAGATTATGCTTTTTATCTTAATTTAAAAATAAATTTGTCCTGGCCGCAAAACATATTATGTTGGAAATTGGAATTCCCTGTACTCCAACAGCTTCCGTTATATATTTGGAATGACTTTCTCTGCTGTAACAGGTTCCATTTGAGGTGGGGATGCAGAGAAATATTTTATCATAGATCTGCTAATGGAGGCACATATGTGACAGGAATTGCCATGTCCAAGGTAATTTTTTTCCATTGGAATGTCATCAAGCTTATGTTATCATTAGACTTCTAAATATGGGCTTCACTAGGATTGTGTTATTGGGCATATTCACTAGGATTGTGTTATTTGAGGCCTGGTTCCAGGTTTCCTTAAAAATGTTTTCATTGATTTTATATGATTTAAGTCATGTGTTTAAGCTATGGACGTAGCCTCTTCTCATTGTGGGGTTATGGTTGTGTTTATCTTGCCCTCCCTGGGGTCCATAGTATGGGAACCATCATTAGGCACCCCTTGTCTCTCTATATAATATTTTATCTATTGATAGAATACCTCTACAGGTTTTGGTTTGGCTCTTGTTTTTCACAAGAAATTTCTCTGATCCAAAAAATTTGTACATTGCTATGCCAATTTAGTGAACTACCAAATATAACTTACCTTAACTAGAGTCAACTTTTTAATTTTTTTATTGATTTCATTGTGACCTAGATCACGGTGGGTTCAAGCCAAGGACATAGCCTCTCTTCGTTAATGGCCTCTCTTTGTTATAGGGGTATGGTTGTATATATCTGCTCCTTCCTAAAGTTCACAATAGGGGAATCATTGTGCACCAGGCATCCTTTGCCACTGTATAAAATATGATATTGAAAGGCTACTCCTACAGGCTTTTGGTTTAGCTGCTGCTTTTCACCAAAATTTTTCCCTGATCCAAGAAAGTTTCTACAGAGCCATGCCACTTTAGGAACAACCAAATATAACTTCCTTTAACTGAGGTTTGGTTCACTCTTGCATTTCACCAAAATTTCCTCTGATCCAAAATGTTCTTACAGTGCTATGCTACTTTAGTGAACAGCCAAATATAACAACTTCCTTTAACTAGAGTCAGCCTTTTAAAATTTTAATTGATTATCATTGTTACCTAGGTCATGCATTCAGGCTACAAACATAGTGTCTCTTCATTGCATGGGTATGATTGTGTATATCTGGCCCACTATAGAGCCGGAATATGGGAATTATTGTTTACTAAACACCTATTGAAAGATTACTTGTATGGGCTTTTGTTTTGGCTCCTGCTTTTCACCAAATGTTTCCTCTAATCCAAAATGTTTGTACAATGTCATCCCACTTCAGCGAACTGCAAAGTAACTTCCCACATGACTATCTATGCATTCTAGAATGGGGATCCTGCTCCTAGTTCACCTTGCTTCCCATTTTCCCCTGAAAATAGGCTGGGAATCATTTTTTATTGCATCGGTGGTGGGAGGGATCCTAAATCTAAGTCAACAGGTAGCTGCTGCTAAAAGAGCTTAAACCACCGGAGCCCCCCCCCCCCAAAAAAAAAAGGGGAAAGGGGTGGTGTGGGAAGGGGGGGGAGATGCCAGCCAGCTTGCTACATTGCTAGCTTGGCAGGTTTGGAACTGATTTTTCATCAGGATTTTAGACCTCACCTGGTGGCTGGGGAGCGGTGATGGCACTGCTTTTTGTGATTTTGTTGTTCTGTATTGTCAGATTCTGAGAATTGCAACATCATTACTTACAATGACACGTGCATCCTACTAAGTGGGGTCAACCACACAAACCCCATTTGTCCATTCAATTGTTCCGAGAAGAGATCCCTATACTTTAAAAGCTACTACAGCTACTACACCTGTCTTTTACTATCTCACTCAAAGTCCTTCTAGATCAACTCTTCTGCAGTCATTTCTTCTTGCTCTTGTGTTATTTGGCCAACACTTCAGGTGCCAAACCATCTCAGACTCGTCTTCATCCTGCCTTCTATGTGGTACATCTAGCTCACAATAGAGGTTCTCCTATCTTTTAGAGCTACAATAAATGTCTATGTTATTTTCCAACACTCCAACCCATTCAACATTGCAGTTTCTATAACCATTGTATAATTAATTTTTTTTTTTCCTTTTGATTTGAAGTGTTAGATAACACAATGAATTCCATTCTTATGGACTGCTCCCACTATATGCTCGATATTTTTGTTAATTTCACTATTTCCTCAAATTATTGATGTAATATATATTACTCTATATTTTTCAGGAATTTCTCTGCCTGAGTTTTTTTTTTAATCTGAAAGAGGAACACCTGGCCCTGCTACTTTATTATCTCACTGTTCTTGCGCATCCATTTTTAACACAGCATTTGTTCTCCCTATTATTATTAAACCACATATGCCCTTTATTATCTTCTGTTTGACTTAGTAGTGTACAATTCTCATTGAGCTGAATGAACATTTCAAGAACTCTTTCCTAACAAACATTTGGTACTTCAAGTTCCACCCTGAAAACATTCTATTTTATTTCATATAATTATCTGGTTCAATGTTATTTTCAAACATGTTCCTTTTCTTTATCCCAGGCTACAAATAAGAAAGTTGTGAAAGCTGATGCTTATGTTGCAGGTTTCTCTCAAGTCTTTCTAAGTGTTTTTTTTGTTGTTATATTTATTTCTAGCATGAGATTTTAAATAGTGATTGTTGTATCTATGGCAGCTTGTGATGTTCCTGGTATCAAAAGATTATTGCCAACAGAATGGCGGGAGTGGGAATTTTTTGACAATGTCTATAAGCTAGTTGGGGTGCCTGTTGTTACTGTGCAACTCAGATATGATGGATGGGTTACTGAATTGCAGGATTTACATCTATCCAGGTGACATTCTTTGCAATAGTTTCCTGCATTTGAAGCAGAATGCACTATTTTGATGCAATCATGGCTTTCTACATGTTATTTTCATTTAGCTTCTGTTTGAAAACTGTCATTCTAGACAACTGGGGCAAGCTGCAGGGCTGGACAATCTCCTGTATTCTCCGGATGCAGACTTTTCTTGTTTTGCAGACCTTGCGCTGACATCTCCAGAAGATTACTACATTGAGGGGCAGGGCTCGTTGCTCCAGTAAGAAAATATTCATTTTGTTCTGTTTTCTGAGATTAATACTTCTATGAGCTGCTGATTTCAATTTGATTCTGATTGGCATTTACTGCCCTATTTTTCTTTCTGCTGCATATTTTCTTGCACACGATGATCTTTTCCTATACATCTTTTTGTTGGGAGTTACCTGGTTGACTTGGATATTTGAATATGGCTGCTCCTCTCATTGAGTATTTCTTCATATTGTTTCTTACTTGACACAGTGAACTTACTGTATATGCATAGGTTTATAGAGCTGTTCTCTGTTCCAATTTAATTTTCACATATTCACCATTTCTTCTGACTGGAATTTTCCTGTCATTCAGATGCGTTCTTACACCTGGTGATCCTTATATGCCTTTACTGAATGAAGAAATCATAAAGAGGGTTTCAAAACAGGTCAGTGGCCTTTTAGGGACAATTGATCTCCTTTTTGTTAACACTGTTTTACTAGGAATCAACTAACCCCCATCCCCCCTACCCCCCACTTCAAAAATCAAGAAAAGAAAAGAAAAAGATGCTTCTATGGTCTTCACACCCCATGCTTTGATATTGTAGTATTTGAAGCAACAGTACAATCTTGTTTCGTTTCCTGAAATAAATTTCCCTGTGCATATGTATGTCTACGAGTTCTCTTTTCTGAATTTTGATACTGCACGAGATTTTGCAGCTTAACACTGGGAAGATGCTGTCACACAGTTTTTTAGTATTATTTTCATGGCTTTACACATTTGTATCTTTGGAAATTTCATGGTAATATTCAATGTATTGATATGTTATATTATTTATAAAGACGATGTCCATGTACTTGTTTGGTGCATTCTGCCTGCTTCATTTTACCATCAGGTGAAGTTAGTTTATTCTAACAGCATATGAAAGATTCAGAGCACAAGTTTATGCTTAATTTGGATGTATTGATCTTCTTGATGCAGTTGCTGTTTCAAGGCCAATATTTTTGGATATTAGTGCCCAATTATTAAGAGGATCCTTAGCACAACTTTAGAGTTCTCATCATAAAACCTATTGGTCATAGATTTGAGTCATGAAAATGATCTTTTTTATAATACAAAGTAAGATCACATGTAATAAATCCAAACTGGCCCATCGTTTCTCAGACCCCGTTCATAGCATGAGCTTTGGGCATCAGGCTGCCCTTTTTAATGCCCAATCATGTGTTTGGGTTCCACATGGCAATAGTTAAATCACAAAATTCTTGTCTTTTACTCCCTGTTAACTTATGAAGCAGTGCTCTGTGAGGTACTAGTGACATCTGATCTGAAGATGGCTGGGTTTTTAACTACCGATAGCGAGAATTTGCATGCAATTCCTTAGTTGGATGTGCTTTCAATAATGTATGCCAACGATGACCCTTAGTAGAATAGTTGGGCTGGAGCTGGAATGTTAATCCCCTTAGTAGAATAGTTGGGCTGGAGCCGGAATGTTAATCCTGATGGTTGAGCGGATCTTACGTGGCTGTCATACATGCTTTCTAGTTGATCATGATAACTGAATTTTGTTGCCTATTTCCAGGATTTGTTATTCTTCTAGAACATTTACTTCTCCATTCTTTCTTACCAAATTTTTTGTTACCTATCTGAAAAGCTGGAGAAGAAATCATGAATTTATTTGATCTGGGGTCTGTTCTCAGGTCTTGTCTTTATTCCCATCTTCCCAAGGGTTGAAGGTTATTTGGTCATCTGTTGTGAAGATTGGGCAGTCCTTATATCGCGAGGCACCAGGCAATGATCCATTTAGACCCGATCAAAAGACACCTGTGAAAAACTTCTTCCTCGCTGGCTCATACACAAAACAGGTGAGGTTCATCTCTTTAGCTGCGATCCTCAGTTGCTTCATACATATTCCATGTAGAATTTAGAAGTGTTCTGATTAATACTTACTCTTTGATATCACTTTAGTGGAATACTAGGATGGATCGAGAATTCTTTTTGGTGGGGTCAGTGCATAATGGATTATTTCAAAATAAAATAATAATAAGTAACAAAAGAAAAGTTTAAGCAAAGTTGTTTTCTTTTGGTCTTTTAAGAACAATGTCCCTGAAAATAGCAAAACAGCAATTTGAGAAATCTTATTTTTGCTTTTGTCATCTTAGTTTTGTTAATGGTATGAAATAACTTTTTTTCTCTTCCGTGATCATAAAAAAAGATAGAAAAAATATCTGTAATTTGGTTTTCCAATTTAATTTTAATAGTATCAGTTAGTTTTTTTTAATCAGTGAATAGACTACATTTCAATAGGTTAAAAATAGTTTCAATTATATTATTAGTTGATTAGAAAGAAACTTCTTTTTACTTAAATTAAGACTTTAGAGCTAATGGTAGATAGGGAAGGAAGACAATTATTACTAGTGTTTAGATTTGAATTGATGGATCAAAGTATTTTTGAAGTGAGATAGAACTTAATAATTTAATGAAACCATAGCCGAGAAGTGAATAGAATGGGTAAGAGATTTACATTCCATTTGGTTAGAGGAAATACAATGAATGAATTGTAGAGTAACTCGTACACTTCCATTTTCACTCAACGGAGCTTAGTTACTCATTGTTGAAATTAGGGAATCGAACCTCCTATGTTCCTTCTACGTTCAGCAATGAAAATATCCTCTCTACTTTACAAGTTAAGATAGTTAAGGTTACGTATATTTGACATTTTTATGGCATGTAGTTGAAGGAATCTTGGGCAGGGAACCATCATATTTAGGTTGATAAATTTTTCTTCTTTTTTAAACTCATTCTCAAACCTTACAATCTCAATAACTAAATGGGCCCTTATAAAAACAAAATTGATTCATTTAATTGAGGGAGATAGAAAAATTTATGTTTTCCATAAATGAAGAGGAAATGCAAACAAAAAAAAAAAAAAAAGTGAGTAGTCCACCCTTGGGAGAATCTGTTTCTTGGACTTCATTTTGGTGAGAATGAGTGGTGATAGAGAAACGATCATAGATGACATGATGTTCATTCATCTATTCATAAATGGGCCAACATAAGAATAGATGGGCTCCACATCACCAAGGGTCCTAAGAGTGCTGAAATAGCGTCTAAACATTATTCCCCAAACATTTCTCCTGGAAAAAATAATTGCTTTTATGAACAAAGAATCAATGCTTCTTGGGCTTCACTTTAGCAGAAGTCATTGCTTTAAGAACAACATCATCTTACTGTGATTTTCGTTTTTAGTAAACTTTTGGTTATACGAGAAGAGAGAGAAAAAGCTGAAGAAAATTTAACAGCAATCCAATATTTTAATAGACAATCTGCTGTCAATTGTCCTCTGATTAATGATTCCGAGGTATATGATCTTATTTGCCATTTCTTTAGTGGTTTTTACAACAAAGGAGATTCTTCATGTGTTTTTCCTCCCCCTTATCATTTCATTTATTTACTCAGAAAAAGTAGAAAAAAAAAAAAAAGTGTTTGGACTACATAGCAATATCATTTCATCTGAGATGGTGGTGCGAGTTTGGTGTTGGTGGTGGCTGCGGCAGCAGCTGAGGGCAACTCTGGAAATTACTCGAAGTCATTCCCAACATGGGATTAGCTATTTCACCAATTAGATTACTGATTTCTTGAACCAAACCATGCACATTTGTTTGTGGCTAAATGTGATCAAACCGTGACTTCTTTGAAGATAAAATTCTGATCATTTTTCCCTTTAAAATTCGGGATTTCCAAAATCTAAATGTTGCCACTGGTATGTAACATTTTGTAAGGCTCACATTTCTGCAGGATTATATAGACAGTATGGAAGGAGCCACACTATCAGGGAGGCAAGCTTCTGCTTATATATGTGCTACTGGGGAAGAGCTGGCTATGATAAGGAATGAGCTTCCAGCCTTGGATTTTCAACAACCTACAAGAACTTTGAGTGCTGTCTGATATTTACGGATTCAGAGTTGTCAGTAAGTTGGAACTTGCCAGGGGAGCAGCAGGTCATGACATGGAATCCCAGGCGGCAATGGTGGTGGTGGTAACACAGACAGAATAAAAACATTGAATCTGTCAAGCATATTGGTTTCAATGGTGTAATGGATCGGACTCAATGGAGTGAAAATCCGTGGCCATGCTATACAAATAGAAGTGCAGAGAAGCCTAATTGAGTTGAACAATAACTAGGCTTTTTAAATGTACTTCTACTCTTTTTATATCATAAATGAGCTCGAGTTAGCATGTACTATGACTCTGGGCTTGGCTTGTTCATACATTAACCAACTAATCCTGAAATCGAGTTCATGTTGGTTTTTATTTTTAACAAAACATGCTGAATCAGGCAGTGCCAAGTAGAGCCAAGCTTGCTTGGCTTATGAGCAGGTTCAAGAGCTTGTGAACGAGTTTATTCATGAGCCAATAAATAAGTATAATGGAACTATTTATAGGTCAAATGAATCAAATTTAACATGGTTCAGCCTAAACTTGTTTGTGCAATGATCTTTAAAGTTAGTTTTGGGTATCATTCGGTCTTTTTCCCAGACAAATGAGATCAAAATTTTACAAAATTAGGTCTATTATTAGCCCCTAAAGTTCATCAATAGAGTAATTATATGGCAAATCCAACGTGAAGAGCTCACCAACAGTCCCTAAATTCAAAGAGTGAGATGCCCTAGAAATTTATACCAAGAAACCTTCACTGGCAAAAATTATAATAAAGCAGTGATCTGCTTTCTACAGAATTCAACGAGCTTATACCTACAGTTGTTGGAGAAGGTATGGATGAAACCAGATTGATTACAACTCAAACCTCACATCATAATTCCTCAAAATCCCTATTAACATTTTGTAATGGCGCAGCAAAATAGATAAGAACTACCATCTGTTTCATTCATTTCATATATATTCTTAAAGCAATTGATTGATTCAGCATCATCTTCAAGAATTAAGCTACTCTCGAGAATCCATGAAGATCCAAAACTGATAATTGCAGCAAAACAGAGCAACAGCAACAAGATCATTCCAACAAACGTGTGTAAAACACCAAAGCAATTGACAAAGAAGAAAAGAAGTCCAGATCTTCCACATTATGTACTCTTGAAATACAATAATAAAGTTTCATGATCTACTAGATAGAATTAGATATATGAAAAATCATGTTACTCTCATTTTCATAAGAACAGGCAAGAAAATGCCAAGCCATTATCTAAGTGTCATGCTACAACACTGACTATAAATAGAAATCATCATCACTGAGTTACATAGTATAAAATGTGACTTTAAATTTAACACAAAACAACCATGCTCACACATTAGCATTCCCATAATTTTAAACACAAACCATTACACTAGCAAAGTACATATACCTTATTCTCTCTCTCACACACATACAATATTCTACCCTTGATTGAGGGAGCTTGATCTACTCCCCAAATCCATTCCGACCCTCTTCCAAAAAAAAAAAAAAAGAAAAAGAAAAAAAAAAACACTGTTTGCAGATAACCCATTCACAGCTCCGCCTCAATAGCAGCCTTAGCAGTCTCAAGATCCTCGTCCAAGAAAATATCCCAATGCCCATCCCACCTAATGAAGAACTCCGTATCCTCAAAATACTTCACCCTATGCACATCTCCCGCCGGAGTAAACAGAAAATCTCCGGCACCCAGATCGTAATTCTCAGACTTTGTCAAATTCCACACTCTCTTACTACCTTGCATCACTATCAAATCATGCCCGAATGTATGGTGATGCGCTGGCTCCACGCTCCCGGCTTTGAACTTGACAACCGCCGAAGTTGGGCTTTCTCGCACTATCTTCATCATCCCTCCGGGCATTATATCCACCGGCACGAACTCCCTGTTCTTAGCCAAGCAGCAAATGGCGCAGTTGCTGTATTGTTCATCCTTGTTTATTCCGATCTTCGCCATTTCGGGCAACGAATTCTCCAGAAATGACTGGATTTCCGGGTCCCAGTCTTTATTGCCGGAGGCGGCACAGGGGGACTTGAAGGGTGTGTTGATGAAGGTGTCGAGGATCTTGATGGCAGTGTCAGGGGGAGTTGACATGCCCGAGACGGCGAGGACGTTGGCGTTGTTGATGGATCGAGTGTTCTGTGCTTCCTCTGGGGTGAGGCAAGTGGCGGCATAGACGGAGGGGGATTTGTTGGCGAAGATCTGGACGCCGACGCCGGTGCCACAGGCAACCAGGCCGTAGGTCTTGTGGGTGCTGTTCGAATCGGCGTCAGCGCTGACACGGCGGCCGATTTCCTCGCCGATGGTGTAGTAGGCTCCGACACCGATGTCTTCGACCTCGATATTGAGGGAGCCGAGGTGAGAGACAAGGGCGTCCTTGAGGGAGCAGCCGAATGAGTCGGCGCCGGTCACGAATTTTATTCGGTGGTTGCCGACCTTATCTTGATCTTGTGCTTGGTTATCAGGGTGAGCCATGCTGGTGGCGGCGGCGCTGATAAGTGAATGAAGTAGAGGTGAAGAGGGCTGAATATGGATGGCGATTAGAATAATAGAGCTAATAATATCAGGCCTCACCCCACAAGGATCTATCATAGACGATGGATAGAGATAATTTAAGATTTTATTAATAAAATTTATATTATTATTTTGTGAGATTAATTTTTTCTTAATGTAATTACTTTCATTTGGGAAGCCATACATTTAAAACTAATTGAAGTTTATAAAATAATGTTTAAAAATTATCATTATTAATATTAAAATGTAAGGCCCAATAATAAGGAGACCTTATCCTCTAAAGTCTAAAAAAAATTAATTTAATTTTTTATAATTATAATCGTTTAATATTAATTAAACGGTTATATTATTTATTATTAAAAATAAAAAAATATTAATTTTATTAGTTTAATATTAATAAGATGATTATAATTTGATGCAACTTGTATTCAGGATTTGAAGAAGCTTAATCAATGTCGATTTTGTGAATAAATGTAATTTTAACTATTAATATCCTAAATCTACACATCATAACTAAATAGATATGAGATTGAAAAAAAGTTAAATTTTAATTCAAAATTTCCTTCTATCAACTAGAATCATTCATCATTCTTCCATGATATTGAGAGAGAATGCAGAAAAGAAACAATATGAAAGTCTTATTATTTCTAGACGATTTTGGTGAGTACCAAAAGTTACATGGATCATCTCCCCCCTCTTCTATTCCTAACATGGGATCTTTATATTAGTTTTTTTTGGAACGTCTGATCAGATCATTCAATTTAAAAATTAATTTTGTTCCGTTATGATCGGTTACCATGAACAGTTTTTCCCACGTGACTTTTAAACTGTACAGGTTTACTTGTTTCTAAATTGCTCCATAACCGAATGGCTGTCTTCAATTGACCTTTTTTCCATATTAAATCAACCCATAGTTGTTGTACTCATCACTAGCCCTCCATGTCGATGGATTAGAATTTTCAACCGGCGGCATATTCTTTTTGACAGGACACTCGGGTATGCTTCTTCTAGCGTCCTGCTGATATGGACTTTGAATTGGAAAAGGAACTTCTAGTAGCCGATTTGGATTCCTGGGGCCGACTTTATTTGAAAATGGAAAAAATGTCCTTCACAGTTGACTTCTTCAGCAGACTTTTGAATCAAAACCGGCGTTATCATCTTAACAGTCGATTGGCTTTCTAGTCTTTACCAGCCGGTTTAGATTGAAATCGGCAAAGTCACTAACCAGTATAGATTGAAATCAGCATTTCTTCTGGTCGATTTAAACTAAAATCGGCTATTTCTTCCATCCGGTTTGGAATGACATCAACATTTCTTCTAACCGATTTGAATTGAAATCGGCTTTGACACCTTCAAATGTCCATTTAGATTTCTTCAGCCAATTTAAATTGAAATCGGCTGTTTTATTAACCGGTTTGAATTTGAAATCGGCATTTTTTCTTGCCGATTTGAATTGAAATCGGCTGTCTTGCCAGTCGGTTTGAATTTGAATTCGGCATTTCTTCTTGCCGATTTAGATTGAAGTCGGTTATTTTACCAGCCGGTTTGAATTTGAAACCAGCATTTCTTCTTGCCGATTTGAACTGAAATCGATTGTTTTACTAGTCAATTTGAATTTGAAATTGACATTTCTTCTTATCGATTAGGACTAAAATTGGCTATTTTGTCAAGCGATTTGAATTTAAAATCGGCATTTCTTCTTACCGATTTTGATTGAAATCATTTAAAGCCTTTGTCAGGTTTCCTTAGAAGATGGGTCAAATCTTAATAATATACCAGCGAGTAACCTATCTTGCTCTGCCACTTGCACATCATTATGATAGGTGTGTCTGTTAGTCATCATAATTAGAATGAATAATTTTTTTTTAATCTATTAAAAATTTAAAATATTAAATCGAATGTGTCTTAAAATAAAATTAATAAAATTTAAAAAATTTAATTTAGAGTTTTAAATTATACATACAATTAGATAAAATAATAGTTGTCAAAAGATTTTAAATTTAAGATTTTTAATTGTTACTATTTTAACTTAATTTTTTTAATAAATCAAGTAAAATTATGATTATTTAAGTATCTAGTTTGCAAAATTAAATTTAGGGTTTGAGCCGACTTTATATATTCGATCTGGACCGTTAATACGTGCGTGTTGTGGAAGATCGCGCTCAGCTCAGCCGCACGTAGTTGATAATTTTCTGTAGGGATGAAATCATCAATTACTCTTTATCACATTGAAGCTCCAAAATCAGTGGGTGAAAGAGGAAAGGAAAGAAACGGGGAAAATGGCGGGAATTTGCTGTTATATAGGAGCTTCGTCGAAAATCTGCTTCCATTCCAGAGTAAGGAGGAAGACAATTCCAATTTCTTGTCGATTTGAAGAGGAAAAGATGATCAAAATTCTCTGTTCTTCCTAAATAATTGAATTGATTTTTCAGCAAATCCATAAAATTCGCTGCTGTTCAAATCCGAGGAATAGTTCCGGGAAAGGAAGTCCACAACTGCTAAAACTCGCAGTAAGTGGAGTGACAGAAATTCTGAGACTCTTTTCTTTCAGAAGTAATAGCAGGTACTTTTGGAAATGTGGTCGCTTTTGCGGGATGAAATTTATAGAAAGATCTAATTGACGCTCCCGCCTTATTGAATTCAATTTAGTTGCTGGATAATTCGATTCACGTTTTTCTTTTTCTTTTTTCGGCTTAAAATTTGTCCAACAATATGCAGGGGGAATACAATGAATTATGATAAGAAAGACGGACTTTCGATTTCCAGTATCGAAGATGTTGTGAACGTCCTGAAACTAGACTTTGAAAATGCTTATTTCGTTACAGGTGAACTTTTGGTTCCTTTTATTTATGCATTGGCAAAATTGCTATGATTTTTTCTTCTCTTATATTTTGCTACGCATAATATTTAAAGACTGCAAACTCAAGGAGTTCGAACTCCTTCCCTGATTTGGTTTACTTCTGTTGTATTGTTGATATTTTCTTGTGATTCGCAGTCTACAATCGTTAATATAATTTGAATGAGTTGAATCCTTTAATCATTTGGGTTACGTTATTTTTTTAAAAAAATAGTTCTATTAATGCAAGCACAAATCTAGACATTCCACAGTAGTATAGTAGGAGGAAAATATCCATTTGCCAATGCAAAGACAATAAATCTTCTTCCATGGAAATCCCTAGATGTTTCTGTGCCATAAAACACTTCAAGGTCCCAGATTATACCCCCCCTAAACAACTGTTTCAAACACACTTTGTTCCTAGCATTGAGCTTTGCTTTGAAGGTCGTAGTACACAATGAAGATTCTTAAGCAGGAAAAAAGCCAATTTCAATAGATAAAGCAATTCGGCAGGAATAACTAATCCCCCTGTACCTCTCTCAAAAAAGAAGAAAAAGACCTCCATCACCAATAAGAGAATAAATAGCATAATGATTGCTCGATTTGGCTCTCCTCCTGCAAGAAATATATATTTGATCATGCATTTCCTCATTGCTGAAAAACATTAATTGTAAGATGTTTTTTTTTCTATTGCCTTCTCAATAAGAAAGGTTTTTTAAGATGCTGTAATTCGACATTCATTTTCCAAGGATTAGTGTGCCACTGTTTACATAAGTTGTAAAAGCTGTTGGGTCTTTGTTTCTTTGTCTTGAAACTGGAAAGTCAGTCTTAATAGCCATTGGTGAAGTGTGCAAGAGAATAATCTTTCGCACTGCTGAACTACCTACATAAAACTTGAGACTTTTCAAACAATGATGAACTTGCATACAAGCTTCAGGTTCACACGACGAACTCATAACTTAAAAGGAGATGCCAAGATTCTTCAACATGAAATATCGGTGGTGTTATTCCTATGTCATTTGCCCTACCTAAACTGATTATACCTAGTTCTTTATTTGACCAACTAAAAAAATTCTGGTATTGTTTGATGAGGCAGTGCGAATTGACTCAGATGATTTATGAGCTTAGCAGAACTTATTGAGTTGTAATGGAAGTGAAGCTTTACACAAAATTACATGATAAACTTATATGCATTGGTTGCTCTAGTGATCTTATAAGAATTTTGTCCTTGATTGTAGGTATCTTCACTTCTGAAATTTACGCAGAGGACTGCATCTTTGAAGATCCAACAATTAAATTTAGTGGTAGTACTAATTCGCAGTTTATAGATATGGTCAAAATTGAATGAGACTTTCATTCTATGTAATTATTGTGACATGTATCAGTTAATGGGGATCATGAGACTTCCGTTCTATGTAATTGTTTTGACATATATCATTTAATGAGGATCAGTTTCGGAATGCACATTAACAATTATTTACTATTTTACTTCAAGAAGAGGTTTTTGATAGATGAATATTTTTGGATTCACTAAACTCTCTCTGAGCCTCTCTTCAATTTCCTTTATGAGTTCAAAAACTTTCTCCTTTTGTTAGAAAGTGGGGATGGGCATATCAATCCTGATCAAACATCATCTAAGAGAATGATGTTTTGCTTAGTCTCTGGAAAAAGGTTTTAGTTTTTTTTTAATGTGCTATTCATGAGGACACGCAATGTTCTCATATATTTATCCATCATTATGCCTCATTTATACAGCAGTCTATTTTTTTTACTGTGATTTTAGAATGATGATGTGCCTATCTTGATTTTTTATTGAATTTGTCTATGTTTCTACAAAATATCCAATCATAAGAGGAAAAAGAAGATGTAAACCATGTTGATTATTACAGTGATGAGATATTATTTAGCTATAATTTTTTAGCAACATACTAATACTTAACTAAGAGCGAGCCTTGGCTCAATTGTGCCCTATGATTTACAATTTACAAATTTAAGCCACAAAAATAATCCCTCTGTATTATAGGGGCAAGGTTGTAGACATCTGACCCTAGATTCTGAAATGCAGGAAGCCTTGTGCACTGCAGCACCCTTTTTGTACCGTATCCTTAACCTTGCTTATCCATGTTTTACTGATACCTATATTTGTAATGATAGTTTGTTGGTGCTTGTACCTGATTTCCTTGGGAGATCTTATATCTATCGGTGATAGGACTAATGAAAAGAGACTTGGATACACTGCTTATTGTACATTTCAGATCTGCTCACTACATGTAAAATGTGCACTGCTATTAGCTATCCATCTTTCTCCAGATGTGAACTTTTTTAAATGGTGCAATCTGAAAATGCAAAACCCTTTTTTGTTGAAATGTATGATGAGATAGATAATTAGATAACCTTTTGGGTTGATGAAGAGAGTGGGTTCAATCTTCAAAATAGTATTGTGGCATGATATGATGGTTCAGCTGTTCGAACCTTTTATGCTCAGTGGACTCTATTCCCTTGTTTCTTTAGGGAGATAGTCACCCATCATGCTGGCTTGTGCACTCAGATATGAAAGGAACTGACTCTTGTATTTTTCTGTAATTCAGGTACAGTGTTGTATTCACGCAACTTGCAATTGCTTGTACCTTTCTTCGATCAACCCTCAATTGTCCTACAGAAAATGGAAAAGGTAACTCTGTGACAGTTAGGACTTCAAATTCAATGAACTAATTTCTGTTTCTGTCTCTTTGGGAGTCATATCTAGCTTTGACAATTGCTTTTCAGGATTTGGTTCAGCAGAGTGATTTTTCTTATCATTCTGTCCTTGCCATTCATATGAAGTTTGAAGTGATTTAACTTGCAACTTTTGGTAGCTGGCTTTTTTATTTACTACTAGGCACTTGTGGCTATACAAAACTGAGGGCCCACAACCCCATAATTTTTATTTAGGTTTTTGGAGACAGCATCATGCTTCACACAAATTTGGATGCCCGCAGAACATTTATGTATGTGAAGTGCAAATTTAGGCTGAATACCTGTTCTCTTTACTTGTAACTTCTAGTTTCTTTCCCTAGACAGCCCATGGGGGTCCTCTATGGCTCATGTTCTTCCGTAATCTGCATTCTCTATTAAATACTTAGATTAAGTTTCAAGGGTTTTTTGAGCTATTTATTGGTTTGTTGTCATAGTGTGCCATGAATTTGGGAATGTTCTGTTGCTAGACCAATTGATCATTTAAAAGTTGCTGCTACTATTGTAGTAGTTGCAGTTACTTCACATAGCTTCAAGGACTTAGTCATAGCTTAGTTGTCTTGCTTTGACCATGGTCAAAAGAAAGCTCTAACAGTGAATGATAGTGGCAAGGTGCCTCAAGTCATGTGGGCTCGACCTTCTTAAAAGTGTAGCTATCTTTCTAATATGCAGAGGATTGTAACTTCAACTTGTTCGGGCTTATGTCCTTATAAAAACATGTATCTGCCCATCTCTTTACAGGCAGAGAGCGGGTGGGCTGTGGAGAGAAGGCACTAACTCAAGTACATCAATTTTTTACATCGGGAATTAGATATCTGTGATATACAAAAGATAGGCCACTATGTGATGACAAACCTCTTCAAGTAATTCTCTCTTTATTTTAGGGCAATCTCTTCAATTATCAGAAGACTTAGCAGGTTCTATATAACACAAGAGGAACCCCAAGGCTATATGTTTCTTCTGTCTTCTCATTTTGAGGCCATGTGGTGTGACACACAAAATAATGATGACGATATTCTTGTCATGTCTTGTGCTGGCCTTGTTGTCATTTGAACTTTTGCTTTTTGGTTCTTGAATGTTATACAGATCACTGGGACTTTATTGATGTAGACTAAGATTCATCCTAATGGTGCAGAAAAAAAAAATTAAAGGTGAAAATCTGTTTAAAGGTTGAATAGTTGACTCAATTTTGACAAAAATTGAGTTTGGCCTTTTAGGTGTTTCTATGATATATTTGATCTCATTATGGTGATGTTGAGATTATGAGTTTGGCCTTTCATTGTGATCTAGCATATAAGTTCTAACTTTTTGGTGCTCAATGATGCCTCTACAGCTGTGATGATGCAATATGTTTCATTTTCACATGCAGGGTGTCAATTGTGAGAGAAATTTTGTGTCAGCAACATGGAGAGTAAGGTGCTTAAAATGTGCTAATGAATTATTTCTCTAGCAAATGCTTGCAGCTACTCACGAATTTTAGGGGGAAATTTGTCTTTTCTTTTCGTAGTTCTAACACTTGAGTTGAATTGAATAAATTTCACAAGGTTTGACAAAAGCAATGGTTAATGTTCCAGCAATTTTTCTCAATTTTATGAAATCATGCCGTGCATAAATATGATAATTCAAACTTACGAATCCAAATATATGGTAACTCATCTTGCCCTCATCGAACTGAACGTCTAACTTTCCTGCATTTGAAGACAGACTAATGTTTAACACCATGGCATGGTATGTAGATGGTACAAAGCTCCTCTGTGGCATGGCTAATAAGAGGATGGTAAAGGATAGGACGAGGCTCAATTCATGTTCACTAACTGCAGTGTCCTGCCGGTTAGATTTGTGTGAACTGTGAAAGTGAGGCGAGGGTTTGTGCCTAGTAGAAACTTTCTGTAAATTGGCCTCAGAGGAAAAAGGGAGTCCTTTAATATTGGCCTGCTAGCTAGTCCATTGAGACATTCTTTGTATATTCAGTTGCTGCGTGGGATAGATAGCACTTTTATAAAATCATCAATCAAGGTGGTATCCTGCCGTTTACCAAAACAATAAGGAAAAGGAGGCATATTTCCTAGGGATTTTAAATAGATTGTGCTGGGATCCTGGTTATTTTGTTGACGTACGGATTTTCTTCGAAGAAATGGATTATTTGGTAGCATCTATAAGGTCTGTTCTGGAGAAACAATCCTGCAAAACATAGAATAAACAGATTAATTAGGCATATATATTAATGTTTTCCTGATTTCTCAAGTAATAAATGTTTAATTTCTTTGAATAATTGAATAGAAGTGTTCATGCTTCCCAATTGACACTTCTTGATTATGTAACCTTATTCCATGACTGAACAAACCAGTAGAAATATACATGTCTGTCTAATTTGTTGATTTACTCTGGTATATGGAATTCCTCATCATAAAACTCCTTTCACCCAGCTACACAATGTTGAAAATTTTTTCGATGAAATAATATTGGTTGCATTGTTGCAGGAATAAGATTGTAAGGAATGGAATTTCCATTCCACCTCCTACACCCATTTATTTCATTCTTATTCTTGTGTTTGTATATAATGCCGGAATGAAATGAGGGATTTTCTTTAAAATGGCCAAGTCTGCATTTAAATGAACCAAATATCTTCTAATGCTTCAATAAGGATGGGAGTCCCATTCCTTCTTTCCTATTTATGTGGAGGCTTTCATGTTTTTGCTTCTCTGACTGTAAAATTTCTCGGCCATCCTCTGAAGTTTAAACCTGATCTCTTTTAATTGAAGGACCTACTTAAAGCTTCCATGGAGGCCTCTCATTATCATTGATGGAAGCACGGTTTATGATCTAGACGATGAGTTCAAAGTGAGATTGTTGTTTTATTCCTGCAATATACAGTTTGGAACATACTTCTGCAATTGTAAATACATTTTAATGTGTTAGTCACTGCTTGTCGATGAAATTAACAGATTACAAGGCATTCTGAAAGGTGGAATGTTTCTGCAGTTGAGGCGATTGGCCAGATATTCACTCCTAGTTCTGCAAGGCCCAATGATTGATTATGATCTCATGAAGTTGCAAGCCATACTAAAATCAAAGGCATATACCCAATTTCAAGCAGCAAATATTCAGTTAAACTTTTTATGAGAAGTTCCTCAGGGTAAGTATCTTAAAACTAATTCTTCACATCTGCAATTGTCATGATTATTCCATAATGCACAATCTGGGGCATCTGATATAAACAGAATAATTTAGTTGATTTTTCAAAAAATAAAAATGGGACTATTTTAAGCAAGAGAGGCAGCTTTAGTCTTTGCCACATACATGTGATGTCACCATCTGCTCCTTTTTAGAACTTTTCCACCAACCGGTCTTGTCCTGCACTGCCACTATGCCAATGAGACATGTTCTTCTTATAAATGTCTTATGGCTAGCATCTGCCTGGCCTGATAGTATCATATAATATGCAATGCAATTAGTTATAGGCTAACCAAGTGTGGGGTTGTTTGGTTCTTTTACATTGTTTTCTTGCGTGTCCTTTGTCATATTGCATTAGGAGATAAAATCATCTTGTTTAATGCTAAAGGAACTTTCAGAATATTGATTAGTCCTTCATTCATTTATGTTATGCTGGACCAGCATAGTGTATTAGTTTATTGCTGGTTTTCAAATAAAGTTTGTACATTAGTTTGTATTTTAATTATTAATCAGTTTTGTATGTCAAAAAGACGTTGCTGGGGGAAGGTAAGTTCAAATACTGGAGCTTTGTTTGGCCAGAAATTAATGCAGGTCTATCTTTATACGAAATCGAAGAATCATTCATTTATGTTATGCTGGACCAGCATAGTGTATTAGTTTATTGTTGGTTTTCAAATAAAGTTTGTACATTAGTTTGTACTTTAATTATTAATCAGTTTTGTATGTCAAAAAGACGTTGCTGGGGGAAGGGAAGTTCAAATTCTGGAGCTTTGTTTGGCCAGAAATTAATGCAGGTCTATCTTTATACGAAATCGAAGAAGGAAAGCTTTTCTGCAGTTCTATTCCCCTTCATGCCCCCAAATAGCTTTTGGAGACCTGACTTCCCCTTTTCTTTTGTTCAATTTCCAACTTTTATCGGCTGATTTCAGCAACAAATTAAGATACTGGCTGACTTGGAAAGAACAGATGTATAGAAATTACGTGAATACATTACTTCCTTTGTTCTGGTGTGCTGTAAAACTTGAAATAGTCTGGATTGCTACACAAAAATTTGCATAGACACTTCCTTTATTCTGGTGTTGGGTAAAAAAGTTTGGGTCAATTAGCCTGCTCCTTCCTCTCATAATAATGCGAAGGTAAGATTTGTAGTTTGTTATATTGTCATATCATCTTCTTTAATGCTTGCAACATTCTGTTAGGTTCACATGGCAGGATATTAAAAACTTAGTTTAGTCTCAAAATCAACAAACGAACTTTTCCAGGCCAATAATTAATGCAGAAAATTAATCATGACAAATAAATCAACAACGGATTTGAATGGGTAGACCCTCTTAGTTTTTAGAGGATAAAACCACAGGGTAGACCCCAAGAAAAAATTTCACCACATGAATAATCAGGTACAATACCCATATCCCAAGCTGGTTTAAGCAAAATGATTCACTGTGATTTCAGAAGAGACCCCAACCCAAGAAAAATTTGTCTTACTACTGTTGTTGACAAACACTAATTCACTCTCCATGGAAAGCCCATAATGTGACATGCAAGCCACCGAAAGTTGGATCATCAAAGCATGGGATTTTCTCCCGTGGGGTTCGACTTTTGAGTCTATTGACACATGGACGATACTTGGATAATCCCTTCCGGTGGTTGATATTTAATCTCAATGACTTGTTATGTGGTTTCTAGAAACTGAGAGAAATCATCTGACCGACATTGTAGGATTGTGGACTTGGTTTATTAACATGGATTGTGTATCATTACTTTAACTTTGCGCCGAGGGAGATGTTCTCTCAAGTCTGTGTATTTTCTTCTTTCTGGTTGCATGAGTTTATTGTTAGTCTTGAGCACTTAATCATCTCTAGAAGTCCCTTCTACTGGCCTTGTTGACCGAATGTTTTCATGTTCTTGTGTCGTGCATAAATTTAACTTGTAACATCCGATTAAACACGGTTAAGATATTCTGATTTTGGCCATTCTTTAGTGGCAACACCCTTTTTTGGGAGAGTCGCTTTTGCTCGCTCTCTTTAGATGCTTTCAATGCTAGAAGTTTTCGAGGTCCTAACAAAGGGGCAGATGTTTTCCTGTGCCCAAGAATGGACAACGTCGAGGGAAGCATGCTTACAGGTATTTTGTTTCATTGGTAACTTATCCCTCCTCCATAAACAAATGTCAGATTAATATGACTGTTGATTTGCCAAAGCTTACTTTGGAACTTTATTCCGTCTACCACTGAAACTTCTAAGAACTGGGTTTAAGAACCTTTACAAGGAACAAGTCTGTCACTATTTCCAACATCTTTTTCAAATTTTATGTACATGAATTCCTTTCTGTATGGGACAAAAATGAATTATATTTATGCAGTCTTATCCGTACGCATTGCCGTCTTTGTGGTAATGAGTATAGAACACTGTCATGAAACTATCTGACATAGCCATAATATTATTCGGACAGCCAAAGCATTAAGGAGAAGTTTGAGATGTGGGTCACATGTTCATAGTCAGGACTTACTTTTAAGGTGCTTTCTATTATTGCTTTCTGTGCATGCGCGCCTCGCATCTGTTTGCTTTTGTACTATCACAATGCTGTGGGCCTCTCCGGTCTCTCTCTCTCTCTCCCCCTTTACCCTACCCCTATTTTTAATGCTTTTCAAGGCATTAATATATCAGTTGATTAGTGTTAGGGAGACACTAATCAGGACATTTATGATGGTATAGCATTTTATCTATCTATTTAGATTAATGGGTTCATATAAAAATAAATAAATAAATGTATAGTATCTTATTTGATGTTGTTCTAACTAAGGATGTGTCAGTTTGTTTGTACAAGCCATGTTCTTCTCTCTTTATTATTATTATTATTATTTTTTCCGGGCTGTGCTGTTTCAAACCAACCGTGCATGGATGGGGACCATACTGTGTTCTTGTTACTGGCCATTTTCTGCCCATTTGGACATTTTTTGTTCGATATAGAGGGTGGTTTAAGCTTTTATGTCGAGTTATCCGAGGTGGTATATGGATAATATCTAATTTTTATACCGTATTAAAATTTACTGGTTGTAATTATTATTATTGTTATTGTACAATTATTTATTTTTTTTCTAATTTAAGTCGTTAATATCTAAATAAATAATTATAATTTATTTTTTTAAAATATAAAAAATTAGTTAAAATTTATTAAAAATTATAACTATTTATTTTAAAATATAAAGAGATTGAAGAAAAAAATTTTTATCTCTTAAAAAGATAAATTATAATTATTAATTTTAAGTTGGCAAATTGTAGTTAAATGTAAAGCAAAATACCAATCGTAATTTTATCTCTTAAAAGATAGAAGGATTATTAAAATATGGCCAATTTAATTTAAGGTCTTGTTGCTCAAAATATGGACTATTTATTTATATGGAAGCTTTGTAGAATTTACAAGGGAGCATCAAATTGATGGTTGGGATCAAAATCATAATTTTTTTCCCTTATTTGTATGAAGGATTATATAAAATATGGGTTTTTTTCTTTGATAATAACATTCTTGATCAACGGTGACGGTAAATAGTTCAACCGTAATGGGTAATGTTAAACTTAATTTTTAATATGTTCATGGCCACTTATTATTTATTCTTGGTAAAAGCTAACATTTAAATAATGTCAGCTTTTGGGGAAAAAAAAAAAAGAAATTTGGTTATTCAATGTGCAAACTTGGTAACTTCAAATGACAGAGAATTGATGAATATTAGTTTACAGAACGTACAACTATTTTTTTTTTTTTTTAAAAAAAAAAGGTCTCAAATTCATGCATGGTTCGTGATTATCTGAAAAAATTCAAAAAACATATATGGTAAATGATGAGAAAAAAAATTTAAAACTGTGTTATAAAGTCATTTTATTTAAAATAATATAAATTCATACGAATATACATAATTCATCTTTAAAATATAATAAAATTTTATTTAATTGTATTTTGTACCGATAAATTCAAAATAATCAGATTGTGTTCAACTAAAAACATATTTACTTGAATAAATAATTCCTTAAAATATCTATTTTAAAATTGTGTTTATTATCCAAAAACATACTATAATTGTCTATTTTATGAATAAACATGGCACAAAAGAAGCATACCTAATTAATTTAAAATGACAATTGCAAACTAATTTAATTAAAAAATTTAAAAAAACTTTTAAAAATTAACCTTTAGACGCCATGTAAACACTACATGCACGCTATAGAATTCCATCATCGACATAAAACACATCTAATTATGAACAATTACTCTCCGTTGGTATCACTTCTAAATAGTTGATTTCAAAGTGACATTTCTGTTTGAATATATATTTCGTCTGAATGAATAATCGTGTTATTTTTATTTTGAAAATATGATGTTGGTTGCACTGTTTTTATAAAAAAGAAAAAAATAATAAAAACAGTTTAGATATAAACTAACGGTTATGGTCTATGTGTTTGAGATAACCATCTTACCCAACTTTTATGGTACCCGCTTACCAATATAATTTGATAAAAATTATTAATAAATATAGGATAATTTTTAATTTTATAATGACTCTAATATACTATCATTGAGGGGTATAGAAGGTTCAAAAGATCAAACCATTGAAAAAAATTATGCAAAAATCAAAAGTATCATGTGTTAGATTTAATAACGGAAAGTTAGTCGATCTTTAATTTTATTATGTATTCAATCTTTATATTATATGATTAGACCGGTTTAAATTTCAACATATGATACATAATCTATTATAAAAATCAATCAATCCGGTTGCAATTAGAATTAAACAAGAAGGTAAAGATCTGTATATACTTCAGAGGGAAAAACAAAGACAGAGGAAGGGGGAGGGGGACACATTCGATTGAGAAAACTGTCACAAGAATGAAATTACTCTCTTCTTCTCCAAGCATACAGCACCAAGGAGAATCCTCTACCGGTCCCACGGGACCTTGTCGAAGAAGAAGATGAACTCTTCCCACAATCGCTGCTCTCATCAGCCCACTGCAGCACACTCGAACACGACGGCGACGGAGACAGAACCACAGGCGTCACCGCCGCCGATAGGCTCTTCCTCATCAACCTCTTCTCCGGCCCCACCATTTCCGGGCAAACCCCTCCGTCCCCAAGCTGAAACATAAACACCCCACTACTAGAACTCCCCTTATCGACAACCCAATTGAACACATCCCAGAAGAACTCCACCTCCATTCCATCGACTAAAATTCTCTGATAACCTCTAAATTTCCACGCCAATCTCTTCACCACAAGCCTAGTTTCTCCATCAATCCTCACTTTCAGCACTCCCCCACCGCACTCGATCTCAATCTCGCGTTTAGCGCCCATGAATTGAGCTCTGGTGCTGTAATTTCTGCGCCCAAACAAGTGCTCCCTCCTGGATAGTTGAGTCAACTGGCCCAACTGACGATTCCAACTCGACCCAGATCGACGAGTTAGCTCATCCCTAAGATCGCCCAGGAAGAACTCGATTCGGCCGTTGCATGTGACTGCAATGTAGAAGGATGAGTCTGGTTCGGCCGAGCTGTGGTTGAACTCTGCTCGAGTGAAGTCCCAGTAGAGCTTGATTTTCTTGTGGTGTGTGCGGGAGAGGTCGATGGATTTGGATCCGGCTCTGTTTCTGAAGAGGGAAAATGCTGATGGGCAGAGAGATATTGTGACGCAGAAGCAATCTGCGGCGTGAATTGTTAGTGAATGAGAGAAGTGTGTCTTGGACCAGGTCAGTGTGAGCAGGGTCGGCGAGTTGCAGAGCCTAGTTAGGTACGCGCACGTAGTTAGATTTTGTGGAGATTGTGGTGAGTTGGTGGAGACCGTGTTTGGATTGCTGAAGCAAACTGGTAACATTGCTTTGTTCTTTATACCATCAACAAAAACAGAGGGAATGGGTTTTCGAGGCAGGCCGAATGGTTTTGGCTTTTGGGTAGTAGCGGTGGGATTCTGCGGATGGTTTGAATCTTTGAGTGCTGAGAGAATGGAGTGAACTTGGCAGAGAGGGAAGATGTGGATTGAAGGGTTTTGAGGCAGTATGAGGAGTGTTTTGCTTTTAATGCAGCGACGATGATGGGTTTTTGTTGGTGTTTTGAAGGATGAGAAAACTTGCCAATCCTCAGAGACTTCGGCTGTTCGGTGGTAGCGTTTGTTGCCGCGGTGGCGGTGGACCTTCGTGGGTGCTTAGGATTTTGAATGATGTGAGAAATTTATGATGATTTCCGCTATATAATGAATTCCAGTTGACAGAGCATGAGTATGAGTTGGGTTCAAGTTGGCTTGATTAGCGCCCTTGATTTATCTCTGTCTTCTCTCTCTGAAACCGAAAAAGGTGAAGTGAGCTGGGAGGCACTGAGACCTGCGGGTAAACAAAAACAGGTAGACGGCTTTGCCTTTCTGCAATAGTACCATTACTGTCTCCTCTCTCAAATACACCAGACCCTTTTATTTATTTATTTATTTATATTTAAATTTTGAAATGATTTTTTTTTTTTATTTTTTTCCAGAACTTTAAGCATGTGGTCAGCTGTGGGCTGAAGAAAGAGGATGTAAGATGGGGTGTTGGGGGAGTCACATTCTTCTCACTATGCCTATGCCCATCGCTCATGGGATTTAAAAGAGTTTTCTCTTTTATGGAGATAAATAAAATTATTATTTTTTAATTTAATTGTATATTTTAAAATAATAGTTATGATTAAATTATTTTTTTATAAAAATTAAAAATTAGTTAAAATTAATTATTTTAAAATATCTAAATTATAAATACTTATTTAAAAATATATGATAAAAATTTAAAGAATAATTTCTTACTGTAAATTAGGATGGTGGGGCCTCGCTGTCTTATTGTTATGCTGTTTAATATAAATTTAATAATTAAAGTATTTTATTTTAAAAATTTTAATAATTTTTTAAAAAGTACCTAATCTATTAAATTTATATAGATTATGTTTATTTTATGACGACACACTTATATTATGAATTCTTCTTTAAAAGATATATATCCATATATAAGAAAATAGTTTAAGGTTAATTTAATTATATGAATTAAGAAAATAATTTACAATTATAACTCAAATTTCTCATTATATATATATATTTTTGGCTCCTTTAGATGGGAGACTCTACTTCTCTCCTATATTCTTATTTAATTATTAAATTAAACTTTAATAATTAAGATTTTAAAATAAAAAATATTAAAAATAGTTATATTTTTAAAATTTTAATAATGTTGGCAGTATGGAAAAAATTTTAATAAAAATAATTATTTAAATAATATTATTTAATATTTAAAATTAAACCGTTAAAAATTCAAATTTAATAATAAAAAATTAAAAAAAAATTATATTATTATTTCTTTTAAGTTAAGTAGGAACTTAGTCCCCTCCCGCCGCTTATCTTATCCCCCACGTCCTTTTTAATTTTTAATATTTTTTATTCGTTTTTGGGTAGTCTGTCTTAGACCCGGGGGTCCTTCTTATCTCCCACTATCAACCGTTGGATTAAAAAATTTGACGACTCCTATTTTTTTATCATAAAAAACATAAGTTTTTTATTTTTTATTTTTTTGTAATATTTTTTTTTTATTTTTGATTATCAAAATATATATTTTAATATTTTTTATTTTTTAAATTTCGATTTTTCTGGGTAGTCTGTCTGTGTAGACTGCGAAATTGACAAGGGAAAAAAATAGACATAAATATCAAACGATGAATATTATTTATTTATTTATATTAATAAATAATTATAAAAATAAAATCCTATTAAAAAAAAAGTTCCACATTATTTAAATAAAATCAGCACGCAAATATATATTATTTGTTAAACTTTATTCTAGAGTTTTATTACAATATAGAAAGAATAAAATTTTTAAAAAATAATATAATAATTTTAATAATTTTATTTTTAATTTAAAAATAAATTATGAGTCTTTTCTCTCTTTCTTTTTTTAAAATTATTTAAATTCCCCCGGGGGAGGAATTTATTATTATTATTATTATATCTATTGTACCGTGTAGTAGTCCCCTGTGCATGCCTGTCTGTCCGGATAGGACTGTCGTTTGGGGATGATTATCACGTTGTGTTGCTGTTAAACTTGTCGTTTGGCAATTATTATCAAGGACATTATTATATTATTTCTTAATTTATTATTCTTAATTTTATTATTTTTGTTTTTAATTTTTAATTAATTTTATTTTATTGTGAACTCTATCCCAAAAAAAATACTTTATCATATAAAAATTTCTAAATTGATATTTGTTTTAAATATTTTTATAATTTTAATTTTTTATCACATACGTATTAATAAATGATTAGAAATATGATAAATTTGGCTTAATTATTTTACAAAAAATAAACTCAGAAGAATAAAAGTTAAAAATAGAATTAAGAAAAATTTTAAAAAAATTAAAGATAAATTTGATATAAATATATATAGGATACTTTCGTGTTATGCAAACAAGTAAAATTTTTTATTTTTTTGGGTAAGATTTTATTTTATTTTATTATTTAATAACCTAATTTTTATCATAATAATTAAGTTATTTTTATGAAAATTTATTAGATATTTAAATTATGAAAATATAGTCCAAAATCAGACCTTTCTTAAATCATACATTAAGTAAACTTGACTGTCACTAAATTTCCCAGCATGTCAAATGATTTTAGCCTGAAATAAGACACCGAGATGGAGGAGGTATTAATATTTTAATTATGTTGAGGAAAAAAAAAAGGTTAAATTATCTCAAAAAATTATGTGGAAACAGCATAAAAATAATATAATTATGCTTAATTCATGCAAAATTGTATTTAAGTATTATATTTTATTTTTCTTATTGGCAATTAATGTTATAAAATTCAAAAATAATTACATAAACAAATTTCCATCAATAACGAGGGAATTTGAGGTTATAAATTACTCTGGAATTCGATTTGATAGCTCTTGATTTTAAGGGAACACTTTTGACTTTTTTTTATTTTTATTTTTTGTACTTTTTAAATATATAGAAAATATAATAATCTTAACTAATGTCTTATAATTCACCCAATTAAACAAGAAAAATTGAAAAAAGAAAAAAGAAAAAAGAGACGTGTATTCCCATAAGAGTAAATAACTACATTAGATATTTGTCAGCTTATATCTCCCGATTTTATATGCTGTATTCGTATAAATTGAATTATGTAATTTTTGCCTAACTTGCAAAATTTGACAACCATTTATTTTCATTGTTTAGATATTATCCGAACAAGTCTTCAAAAATCATATATATATATATATATATATATATATCATGGATTTAGATTATTAAACGAACTATAAAGCCGCTAAATTTAAGTGTTTGACTAAAAGCGGATCCGATATTCGTTATCAAATTTTATAAAACGGTAAGTCAAACGAATGATACTTACTTCTCAATATGGGAACACTCAAATTAATAATCTTTTTAACTTAATTGAGAAGAATAGAAGAATGAGGAAGTAAATGCATTGATACAATGATATTTGGGGATTGAGTATAATATGAATGATTTGTAATGCCTGGATATTTTTATAAAGGAAATTTAAATTTAATTGGGTGAAGTTTGATTAAATATATATATATATATAAATATATATATATATAAACGTTTACGTAATAATAATAATAATAATAATAATAAAACCCTGCCACCTCACCTCCTTCTTCTCGAACCTCCTCTGCCATTCCCACTTCCCCACTTCCCACTCCCCACTTTCCTCGTCTTCCTCGTTTCCCTGTTTCTCTCTCGCAACGGCCTCCATCGTGGCCGTCTGCCTAACGCCCGTTTCCCCTTATTCCCTCACCGTTGCGTCTTCATGGGTTATAGAACCCAAATGTTGGTACGTGTTTGGGGACGAATTGAAAGGCAAAGAGGAGGTGCTGCGAGGGTGAGCCAGGAACAATTAGTGCTTCGAGACTCCATTTCTGAGGCGTCTTCTTTCATCGCCGTTGCCGATTTCGTCGCTGCGGTACCGTTGTGCTGTTGAAGCGGTTTTCCAAGATTTGAAGCCAATTTCCAAATCTGAAGCCGAAGCCGAGCCGCGTTCTTCAGGCAAGTGAATTCTGTTGCTCTCATTTCTCCTCTAATTTGCAAGTGATCCCTTTACTGTCATTTCTCTTCAATTCGCAAGCGTTCCTCTACTGTCGTTCCTCTCAGAATTCCAGTGAAATCATCCTAATATTCCCTCTCTTGCTAACTAATTTCCCGAATTTCTTTATGCTCTGTTTCTAGCCAAAATGCTGTGAATGAAGAAATTTTAATCTGAGGTTAAATTGGGGTTGTACTGCTTGGGTGGGTGTGAATGGCAGTGTGAATGTGTGCTTGCGTTTGGTGAGTGAGTGTGTGGTGTGTTGCCCTGTGTGTGTGCGTGGAGGGCAGCAGGAAGCTGCTGTGTGAGGCTGTGTGTGCTTGAGGGGTTGCTGGGATGAGTTGGGCCGTGGGCTGTGTATGTGTTTGGGCTGGGCCCAAATGTGTGTGTGAGTGTGTTGGGCTGACCCAAGTGTGGATATATATGTGTATAAGTGAGAATTTGTATGTATTTATATATATATATATATATATATATATATATATATATATATATATATATATATGAAGGTATATGTATGAAGAAATAAATATTACCAATTAATTTGTCGGCAGTAACAATTAATTGGAAATGGGATGAAATATATTGTATTATTGCCGTAGATGAAATGCTCTCAGAAATAAAATGAAAAGAATAGTTGGGAGTGATCATATCTTGATCCATGTATTCTTTTTTGGATGTCCCGAGATACATTCTGTGTTGGATTTGATTGTGTGTGAGTTCTCCAGATGCCTAAATGTCCAAGTTTTTTATGCGGTGTGTGAGTATCCATGCCCTCGATTTTTATGGGGGAAGTTGCCTAGTGTGGCGGGATGCTTATGGCCTTGTGAACATTAAATCATGAATCGTGGATATCATGGCGGGAGACTTTGGGTTTGCGTGTAGCATGATGATAGCTCGTGATATCAAGTCCTGTGGACCATAGATTTGGTCGGTCGTCAAACTGCGAGCATCGGGTAGCCGTCATTGTAAAGTGTCGGGGAATAACGCGACCTTTGGATCACATTTGGCGGAATAAGATCCAGGATGATTTCTGTGATATTCTATGATTGTGAGTACCTCGTTTGTTGTGGCGCGATATCCTTGTGTGGATGACTTGGATTGATGGAATCCGTATTTTGTCTTGTTATCGTGAGTATCTTTGCTCGGTCGCTCCGACATATGGTAGGAAAATCCCCAATTGTCGTTGATATCGGATTCGGGGGATTACTTTGTTTAGTCTTGTTATTTTTTTGGACGGTCTTGTACCTATTTCACCACTATATTTTGCACTTGGGTAGATGATATCAGAGATATTTATTGTTGTTAAGCGTTTTTGTTTAACGAACGCGCATTCTCGCTTGTGTTCTTGATCAGTTGAGGTTTGCTTGGAGGAGAAATGCATGAGAAGATGATCGATAGTCGATTGATGCGATTTACCTTGTTATTGAGACTGATGTATTTCCTTTTGTTGAGTTTATGTCTCCTTTATTATGTCTGCATGGATAATGGACAAATTATTATGATGTAGTTAATATAGCAAGAATTGAAATGATCTAAATTATGGGATGAGTATGTTTGGTTTTAAATTTTTGGTTCCGCGTGTGCGGCTCGATGCCACGTGTTGGGTAATTTTGGGCGCGGGTCGCCACATGATTAGGCTCCATAGAAGCACTTGAGGGATAAGCGACTTTAGACGATGCACTTGCAGAGGAAATGGCTTGGAGAGAGGTGTACTTGTTGTGAGTGTGGCTTCTTGTGTGTGTGTGAGTTCTCCAGATGCCTAAATGTCCAAGTTTTTAATTGATTGATCCATGCCCTATTTTTATGGGGGAAGTGATGTATTTATAGAATGTACGCTAATTAGCCATATTGGGCGTCACAGTTTTGTAATTGTAAGTGGTCAACACCACAGCTCTACAATTATAGGCTACAGATACTTCAGCTTTGCAGCTATATGGGAGTCACTCTTGTATTTCACCACTATCATTTTGCACCTAGACAATTCGGAGGATTGCAGATTGATAGTAGCTACCTGCAACTTCTGTTCCCACAGTTATGAGGGACTACATACTGGCAGTGATCACATGGGGTTGTCTGCTTAGTTGTCACTAATTGAGCTGCGCCTGTGAGGACTGCCCAATGGTCAACCTCAATGGCCCACGTTTTGCTAGACAATTTCAGGTTGAACTATTTGGGCTCATTGTCACGTATTCTGAATATTGGGTTTGGAGGAGCTCCTACTGAACCGCTGCTTCTTAGGTCATTCTTTCTTCTACATGCTGGATTTTGAACTGAACCTTTTTTTATTTATTATTAGACAGATGATAAAAATTATTTTAAAATTTTAGATAAATAAATTGGCAATAAATAAATTTACAAGACAATAAGAAAGTTTTATCATTAAATTTAATTATCAATAAATTAATATTTATTATTATAGGATCACAATGGAAAGCTCCAAACTCAATTCACCACGCTGTACTTACTAATTCTCTACTGCTATTGCCTTTGTTAAGTAACCATTTGAACTTCAGTAACGTATTAATTAATTCAACCTGGTTTTTATCTTTATATTTCCCACTTCTGAATAATTAACATCGAATCATCGAATCTGACGAGCGGGACAAACTGCAAAATTACGACATTAATTTTTCAGGAAGGAGAAAAAAGCAACGCCCAGCATAAGCATAGCAAATTTGAAGAAATGAATAAGAAATGACTAGTCAACTTCGAATAAAGAAGGCTGTATTGAGAAGAAATCCCCCTAAACAAAAGTTGAAAAAATGAACAGAATATACCTTATGCCTCCCCAAGTTCTTGCTGAGATAGGAGGAACTATGATCAAAGGCTACTGTTGCCGTGTAACACACGCAAATTGATTTTCGAAAAACCATAAAATTATTTGTTTTTGTATATATATGCATCCGAGAGTTTTATGAAATGTGTTTTATAGCCTAGTAATTAAGAGTAGCAGACACACAAATTTCTCCGTCAAAGAAATATGATCAGGTTGATACGTGAGAGTCGAAGAATATGTACCAAATTTTACAATCAACAAGCAAAGAGCTCTTCGATTCCAAAGCAACTAATATAGACATGATTAAATCGTATAATGTGGCTCTAATTTTCATCCAACAATCAAACGAACCAAATTATTTAAGAGAGAGAGGAGAAGAATAAGAAGAACCCTCACGCTTGTGTCCTCTAGTTGCTTTCTGCGAAATATATTCCCGAACAAGCGCAAATCCCAAAAATTTTCTTAGTCTTCTTCTTCTTCGGCTTCACATTCCCATTGTCGTTCGAACGCTGACCTACAATGTCAATTCTAGCCAATTCGTGCTCGTACACCCTCAGCAATAAGCTATCTCCTTCGACAACAACATTCACCGGCGTATTTCCGATCCCTCGCGCGATCGCGAGCATCATCTCCGTCATCATCGATCTGAACTCTTTGCGGTCGATCGTGTTGCTTCGATCGGCATCGAACTTGTCGAAAATCATATCATTCAGTCCTCCGTTTTCTGGTTCTTCGGCCTGTGGCTCGTAATCGAGCGCCAATAGCCAATCGAATCTTCGTTGGAGATCACTGCGAGAAATAACTCCATCGCAGTCCGCATCAAGCATCCGGAATCTATCGTCAGCGCAATTGTTGAAGGATTCCGAATTCTCGATGAACCTGCTGATCATTGGACCGTCAATTATCACCATCATCTTCGATTTTTTTTACCCCTGACCCGAGAATTTTACAGTGGAGCTGGTAGATTAGCTTGCATGGAGGTGGCTTGGCACTATTTCAAGGGGGCATTCTGAAAGTTTGCTGGGCCGTTAAGTCCGAAGCTTCCACCCGAAGCGTCCAGGCCCAGAAGAGTTTACGTTCTTTTGCATAAAACATTTATTAAATAATAAATATTATGTCAAAAATTTATTTTTTTAAAAATATTTTTATAGAAATATTTGTAAGTGATAAGCATGACAATTCATGGGTCCACCAAAAAATTTAATCCGTTGAAGAAAGGAAAGTCCGGATAACAATAGTCCATCATGTGACCTTTTAAGTCTAAAATCTAAAAGACAAAGCAGCTAACCCAAGTGGGTCGACCCGAAATCGTCCAATAAAAAATGGGCAACAAAAGTTATGTGATGTATCACCCCAATGGTTGCCCCTCCAATTTAGTAGCCGATAATCTTTACGGTTTAGCGCATATAAGTTGTCAACACTTATCATAATATGGCCTTATAAATGCTTTGATAGCTCAATAAATATATCAAGAATATCATCAT
Source organism: Nepenthes gracilis (assembly GCA_033239525.1). Taxonomy (NCBI): domain Eukaryota; kingdom Viridiplantae; phylum Streptophyta; class Magnoliopsida; order Caryophyllales; family Nepenthaceae; genus Nepenthes; species Nepenthes gracilis. The sequence goes on from BSYO01000001.1 coordinate 25,776,350, forward strand.
GTGATTGTGTATCACTCCAAGATGGCAATTGTAGCTTGGCAAATTTTCTCAAGCGACAATTACAATATAGTGCCCCCGTGATTGTTTTGACAATGGAGTGAATATTTTCAGACAACAACGGTTACAATAATCGCTCCCTATGGATCCTTGTGATCGCTGAGATAGCATAGCAGATCTACGTGGAAGCTGTTACCAGCCATGAGATCCAATGATAACTAAATTAATACCCACTCTATAAATATACCTCTTTCTTCATAAGGAAGGGAGTTGCTTCTCAAATTTATAAAGAAATTCTTAAGGCTCAAGTGTTCCAACACATTGAGATCACACAGCCAAACAAAGCCGCTTTATGCACGAGAGCACCCTGTCCAAAGCCACTCAACTGACGAGTATAGCCCTCTCAGAAGCCACTCTTCATAAAGAGTGTACCTTCTAAAAAAATAGCTCACAATCGAGCACATCTCTTGAGATTAAATATTCCAACCAACACTTAATTCTCTTCATTCATCCACCCACACACCTTGTATTTCTCCATCTTTCTCTCCATCAAATAAGGATTTTTAATTTGAATGTCAAAGAATATATTGAGGAGCGAGTTTCGTATATTTCTGACCTCTTATTGATTTATTACGGTGTGTAGAGTCCAAATTTTTAATAAATAGATATCGAATTTGTTTCAATTTAACATGTTGGACGAGACCAAGTGATCTCCTAATCATACGATAATTCAGATTTAAACCAAACTAATCCATCGTACACCGATGGTATTTAATTAATAAAATTTTTTATCATCTTCAATTAACCAATAAAATTGAATATTTTAACCACCTCTAAATTAATTGACGAGCATCATTGGTCCTGATAGTATTTATTTTATAATATTAAAAATATTATTTATTTTATTTATTTGTAATTTATTAATAATTTTTTATATATAACACATATATAAGGCTTAATGAATTATAGATAAAATAAATATAGTAATTCTATAATATTAGATAAAATTATCTTCAAATTTGATAAGTGATTAATGAAGTGCACGTCTATTTTTAAAAATATTTTAGGATATCTTTTATTTATTTTAAAATATTTTTTAATAATATAATGATAATAATTTATTTAGTCATTAATATAAATAAATATATCAAATATTATATAATTTAAAATATTTAAAAATAATTAAAAGATTTACTATAATAACTGTAGTATATGGTCACGAATTGAGAAGGATTTTATTTTTTAAAAAATAAAATAATTTAATTTTTTATCTTAATTATTTATTTTTAAATAAATAATTATAATTTAATATTTTAAAATAATTAATTTTAATTATTTTTTTAATTTTTAAAAAATAATTAAATTAAACAAGTTTATTAAAAATAAATAAATAAATTTTTAAAAAATAAACGTGTCTATTTCTAAAAAAATAAAACTCGAAGTCCCATAGTTACTGGGAAACCGGGGGGCTGCGACATGTACGGACATCACAGTCCCCTGTGATGTCTTTTTTATCGTTGGATTAAAAAATCCAACAATCGGTGTTATGTATATAAAAAAAGAAGTTTTTAGTTATTTTTTTTTATTTTGGTATTTTTTTTTGTATTTGATTTTAAAAAATAATGATTAAATTTTTTTTTTAATTTTATGATTTTTTTTTTGAAAAACGGGAGCCGTCATATCTGACGGCTCCAAACGCGTCGCAGCCCCCGCTGATCGGGAAGGGAGTAGAAAAAAATGCCTTCTCTCTCTCTCTCTCTCTCCCCCTCTTCCTATGATGAACTCTCTTCTTGCTCTCATGATTGATGGATCAACTTTCTCATCTTCATCCTTTCCACTATAAAGGAAGATTATAACATTTCTTTTGTGCGTCAAAGCGACGGCTCGAGGAGAAAAGCAAAACTTTCGGAGTAGATTAAGAACAAAGAAGAAGAAAGGAGCAAATAGCAATTGGAGGATGAGCGGTTCCACTCATCTTGAGCAAGATTGCTCCGAGTTTGTTGAATTTGATCCCACTGGAAGATATGGCAGAGTAATCGAATCCTGCCTAGCTTCGTGCTTATCTGTTATTGTTATTTCTTTGTGCTTCAAAATGTTTTACTTACTGTTTTTTCGGGTTTTCTTTTCAATGCTGCAGTACAACGAAATCCTGGGGAAAGGAGCTACAAAGACAGTGTATGGATTGAAAATCTTAGCTTTTTGCCTGACCCATTATGGATATCATCAAAATTTGTATCCCTTTCTGCTTCTGTAAATGGGAATTTATGGATATACATTTTCAGTGCTTTTCTCCCTCTCTTTTTCAGATATTACCCATTCCATATTTTCTTTTCCTAAAATTTTGAGTTTTCTGTGTCATTCGTTGAATTTGGGTTGATAGGCATTTGTTAGATTCGTCAATGATCGGATGGTTTTGTGGGGATTCGGTTACAGTTATAGGGCGTTTGATGAGTACGACGGGATTGAAGTTGCTTGGAATCAGGTGAAGCTTAATGATTTCCTTCAAAGGCCAGAAGATCTTGAAAGACTCTACTGTGAAATTCACTTGCTAAAAACATTGAAGCACAAAAATATCATGAAGTTCTATACTTCCTGGGTTGACACAGTGAGAAAGAACATCAATTTTGTTACTGAAATGTTCTCTTCTGGGAATCTGAGACAGTATGTAAATATCGAACCTTCACACTCAATAAACAATTATTTTTTGTGTGTCAATATTTACGCTGTGGGTTTGCGTGTGAGATAGGTATAGGTTAAAGCACAAGAGGGTGAATATCCGAGCAGTGAAGCACTGGTGTAAGCAGATCTTGGAAGGGCTTCTCTATCTTCATAGCCATGACCCTCCAGTGATCCACAGAGATCTAAAGTGTGATAACATCTTTGTTAATGGAAATCAAGGGGAAGTTAAGATTGGAGATCTTGGCCTCGCTGCCGTCCTTCAGAAGTCTTATGCTGCTCATTGTGTCGGTATGCTCAGCCAATTTCAATTCTATGTAACTGGCTAATATCATTAGGACATAGTTGGATCATTGTACAAGCCGATAGTTAAAAATTGGATCAGTACAACTTGTGAGAATTTTCCGGGTTAAGAAGAGTGTTACTCTTGTATTATCTATAAGATTAAGTTTGATTTTCATTGATTTTGTCAATTATTTAGGGACACCAGAATTTATGGCTCCAGAAGTATACGAAGAGGAATACAATGAATTAGTAGACATTTACTCATTTGGGATGTGCATACTGGAAATGGTCACCTTTGAGTACCCATATAGTGAATGCACTCATCCTGCTCAGATTTACAAGAAAGTTACCTCAGTAAGAAATTGACCCTCTCTCTGTTTTGTACGTGAGCACACACTGCAGCCCCCATATTGACATGCTTTTTTCTTCAGGGTAAAAAGCCTGATGCTCTGTACAAAGTGAAAGATCCCGAAGTTCGACTATTCATCAAGAAATGCCTGGTGACTGTGTCGTCAAGGCTCTCAGCAAGAGAGCTTCTAAATGACTCATTTCTTCAAATCGACAACTATGATTTCAATTTGTCAATCACTGTGTCCCACAGAGAACCAGATGAATTAGGTCATCTCACTAGGGAGTCATCCCTTGATCGCTATACCAGCTATGGGTCTTTCTTCAATGGATGTTACAATGGCAGTGATTTTGACTCCTACAATGAGTGGGGGAATTATCAAGTTGAGATTGAAGCAGGTGGCTGTGAATCATTAGAGCACCACAACGATGAGCATTCTCCCAATCTTGATATAACTATTAAGGGAAGTAGAAGAGATGACGCCAGTATCTTTCTGAGGATTAGGATTGCAGATAAAGAAGGTTAGTGCTCTTTTCGTTTCTGTTTTGTGTTTACTAGTTAGCTCGAATCTTAAGGAACAGCTTCAACATCTTGGCATATTCTCCTTGCAGGTCACATCCGAAACATATATTTCCTATTTGATATTGAGATGGATACCGCATTAAGTGTTGCGACAGAAATGGTTGCAGAGCTAGATATTACTGACCAAGACGTGACCAAAATAGCATCTATGATCGATGTGGAAATTGCTTCGTTGGTACCTGATTGGAAACCTGGGCTGGGCATAGAAGAGACACCCAACTTTAAAAACTTTGCCATGCGTCGAAACTGTGCTTCCAGCCATACATCTATCAGTTCATTCTTCGGCTTACTGTCAGATAACTCGGATGCCTAGAATATGCAGTTTTGAGTGTTCTGGTGTGTATGCTGCTTTTCACTGCCAGTTTGAAGCATCGACATGAGCTTACAAGGCTCTGGATTGATCCATTCATATGGACAGCTCACTCTATAAGGTTCTCACATCATGGGATCTGAGAAAATTTGATCATAATGTCATTCGTACAAAGAACATTACAAGTTGGATCAAAGAAACTTATCCAAGGATAAGAATGGCACAGCTAGTTATGTCCAAAAATGAAGTGAAAGCTAACTATACATTTATCCAACTCTTGTTCTTTCTCCATGGTTCCACCATTTCACCAAGCCCTTTCAGATGATTTTGTGAATGGAGTTCAGTGGGAAATGGGATGGCTTAATGAAAAAAATAAATATCAATTGGAATTTAAAGAAGTTAGGGATAAACTGCAGGGGAATTATGTCGAGCACTTCATTCCCATGCGCTTATCATGCGAGAATATACAACGGAAAATGGGTTTTTTCCATCCTCATGGATGAATCTGTTACGAGGATACAGCCAAGAGATCTTGTTCAAATCAGAAAGGGATCTCAATTCAAGTTTATGAGTTGGTATCTTGAAGAAATTGCCTCAATTCAAAAACCCGAAGGGCCCGAAATTGTGTTGGAGATAAAATATTATTCAGACACAGAATAATAATATCCGAGCACTGGCTCTCTGCCACCGAACACCATTTAGAACTAAACCCCTTCCACTTGAAGCTGTTCAACTACTACAAAGGCCAGTTGAAGCTATCGATATACTGTAAATGGTGAAGCAGCCATTATTGTCTGACCTACTTAAGCAATTATGGGTGGAGATGTAAATTTCTTGGGGAGATTTTGTCTCCGTCTCCTGTCCATAGCTGTGGGGTTGAAATGGTGACTGCGGGTCACCATAAAGTCTGATTGCATTTGTGAAAGTATTCCTTTGTCTCTCGGCATCTGATGCAACTGCTTTCTCAAGAAGCCAAATTGAGGTTTTTGATATTTTTATGTCTTTTTTTTGAGCTAAGTTTAAAACTTACTCTGTTTTAAACTACAAAAATGGGTTGCAATTCTCAGTTGTCGGAAATATGAAGGCAAGGTTTTGAGAGGGAGAACCTTCCTTCAGGTGTAAAGACATTATTTTGAATTACAAATGAGTTATCGAAAGGAATTGTAGAAGTATCTGTTAGACGCCGGCCATAGCCTGATGCGAAGGATTTGACTACTTTGCTAGACGAGGGTATATTATCAGCCTTATTTTTTCATTCCTGTACTGTAAAAAAGGTTCCTTTTATGGAGCTCATTTCTTGTACGGTGCGCATTACCTTAAAACAACCAAAAGAAAACAGGGAAAAAGCTTGATTTCATATGATTCTGTTGAATGTGGGAAAGAAAAAGGGAGAGAGTGACAGCAAGAAGCTGTATTGTTGTTTGTGAGTGACCTGCAGCACGGGGAATTGCCATCGCTGGAGGTGAATTATTTGGGTTGATAACTTCACAAGCTGAGCTAAGCTGGCCAAGAAGAACTCAGAAATATATATATAGACTAGGAGAAATATTTTGGGGCCATTCTTACTACAAATTCATGACACTTTTAAATAACATAATATTTTATCTATCTATTTTTATCAGTGCACTAACACAAAAATAGATAAATGCGAGAAACGCCACCTCGTATTATATATACAAAGGTTAATTCGGTGCAAGAAATTTCGATGCAGTACAAAATTCAAAAGCAACTGGATAGGAAGAATGTAATATTTGAGACAAATTAAGGATTTCCATAAGAAGTTAAACTGCATCTCTATTAATATTGTCTTTGATAGTTGGAAGGTGAAAGAAGCAAGAAAATATGATGAAACCCAGAAAATTTCTTCAAATTTTTTCGCAACAATGGCTCCCAACAGGCTGGTTCATCTGATTCTTTTATCAATTGTCCATTTCCAGCAATAGGATCTGCATTGCTAATTATTCTTAGCAATTACGTTACTGATTTAGTAATATGATTATTGGATAATTTTTATGTACTATGCCCTATGATTTTGAAAGCATATTTTTATTTTAATGCGACTGTTTGTAGTTTCACAACCTGGGTTTTACTAATAAAAGTTAACGAGTGTATCTGCTCTTATAAATGTTGAGATTTAACGATGGGATGAATAAATTTAATTAAAAAACTGGTCTGCTATCACCAACTGAAAAAATACCATCGTTAAAAGCTTTTAACAATTGAAGAATCAATGTCAAAAATTATGCTTTTCATGATAAACAATTTCATCGTTAGAAATACCTTTTATATCATGTATTCTTATGAAATCTGGGAGTTATACTCGATACATCTTTTATCTTTACTATTAAATAAAAATTTAACAGTGAAAGTTTTAAAATTATGCATGATTGATTGTTATTGTTAACTACTTATTTAATACATTTATTTTTTCAAAGCTTATCCTTTTATCCAACAAACTTCAATAATGGTTAGTGCACCGAAAAGCAACTCAAAAAGAGATTCAGGCTGCTCGATTAGTGACAGATAATGCAACATTTATAAGACTTTTTAGGATAATTAATTACTTACTTATAATGTGTTCTAGTGCTTTTCTGGGCTCCATCCTCTAATCATAAGCCAGTTAGATTATTTTTAATCCGCTATAATTTTTAATATTTATATATATATATATATATATATTTTAAAGCATAATTGAATATTAAAAAAATATTAATCACATATGTTTTTTTACTTATATATTGAAAATCAATATATTTGGCACAACATCCATTTCTTATCCCTATTTTTCATTCTTTATTGGAACATAAAGCTTATTTAAGACAATCCGTCAATTCGGCCTATGTGACCTGGGGTCATTGGATCATAAACAGGGGATCCCGCTCCGTGAAGTAGGATATTTTGCCCCATATTAATCACTTATTTTTTTTTTTTTTTGAAAATTTATTTGGCACAACATCCATTTCTTATCCCTATTTTTCAAATTTGAAATAAATAAAAAAAAAAACTATTTATGGGGCAAAATCCTGCTCCGCGGAGCAGGATCCCCCAATCCCATTGGATCATGTTCGGTCCGACAATTTGTTTTTTATTCTGTAAAAATAATATGAAATAAGTATTTGTTTTAATTTGTTTTAGATGTTAAGCATTACTCATATTATAAATAATAATAATAATAAAACTATAACAATATTTTTTCTTTTATTTTTGAAAAAGTATTGAATTCAAACTGCTCCACGCTTGATCCATCAACTATAATTACTTTAGAGGAGCTCCCCCTCTCTTATGTCTTTCTTATATTATTCTTCTCTTACTATTATTTATTGTTTTTATTTATTTTTAAATTTTATTTTTAACTTTTATTTTTATTCATATTTTATATCCAAAAGTTCCCAAATTCCTTCAACCCCAACCAAACATTACTACTAAGAGTTGATGTGATCCAACTTGAGAGCAATTGCCTTTCCTCATTTCTTTTTATAGTGAAAGTAGTAGACAATTATGAGAAATGCCAAGGGCGTATAAAAAAATACTTTTTCAGAATTTGTCTTAGAATATTATATATATAACAGGTTTTTTAGTAAGATTAAAGAAAAGACCTAGTTAGCATAATAGATATACTAAAAAGTCTTGATTAATTGTCCCTACTCTTAGTGACATACTTGGAGAGTTAATTGTTGAGAAGTAACAACAAACAATTGATTCCATTCCAACATTGGCATGTGGAGTAGTCTTGTGATATGTGCTGAGATTGCTCGAAAGACATGACCCAAGCTCAATTTATTTGCTTTGCAAGGATAGAGAGCTACTAAAAAAGAAAAAGATAGAAGAAAAAGCGTTATTGGTTATATAGCGGGGACTTCCTCTTACAGCCTTTCAATAGCAGTGGCAAAAACAAAAAAACTTGGTAAAGGGTGTAGGTAGTTAGGAAGGAAATGAGAGATTCGATCTCTATATACATATATTGAAAACGTCATTCTAATTTCATTAAATTATATAAATATTTTTAAAAGAATATTTAATTCAAAATGAATGGTCATTGAAAAAGATAGAGGATCTATCTTTTATCTTTGCAATATAATTTTCTATGTAGACTATTAACATATGTGATTTTATTGGTTTAAGATTCTTTTCATTGGTCAATATTTTTTGTATATGCTCATTCTATTCAATTAGAATGATTTGGTCAAGAGGTTGTCTAATCATTTCATTGAAAAATCTGGCTACGCCACCTACTAATCCTACACTGTGAGCACCCTTAGGTCCCCCCCAATTCAAAATGAATGGTCATTGAAAAAGATAGAGGATCTATCTTTTATCTTTGTAATATAATTTTCTATGTAGACTATTAACATATGTGATTTTATTGGTTCAAGATTCTTTTCATTGATCAATATTTTTTGTATATACTCATTCTATTCAATTAGAATGATTTGGTCAAGAGGTTGTCTAATCATTTTATTGAAGAATTTTGCTACGCCACCTACTAACCCTACACTGTGAGCACCCTTAGGTCCCCCCCCCCTTCCAATTCTATGCAATGGAAATAAGTTAGAAGTTAGGCTATCTAAATGGCTCATGCCTAATTAACTCCCTTTAAAGTCCCAAGGTCTTGATAATGGGCTCTTCTTCTTCTCACAATGAAACTCTCTAAAAGGCTCTCAATAGAGTTTTCTAAATTACAAATATTTTAAAAAATAAAAACTAGCTTGGAAGGGCAGCTATCATTCTACTATCCCTCTTGTTACAAGATAGTTTCCACCTTTTCTATCTTTCATGCCTCTTCCTTTTTCCCATGGGAGAAGTTGAATCTAACCAATTTAATTTGATCCAATCATGTCTTCCAATCAAAGAACATCAAGGATGGAGGACAATTTTCATGGCAAGCCCCATTCAAAGGAAAAGGGCATCCAATTGGCCTCACTAAAATGATATGATAAAAAATGACTTAGTTTATAATTATCACAATTCTAGTTCAAATATCAAGATAATCATAACATAAAAATCTATAACCATGATCAAGATGTTCAAAATTTTTTAGTGAATCCTTCATATATAAGAATGTAATTTTTCCAAAACTTTAGTCAAATTTACTACAATTTAATCTTTAAAGTTGTATTTGCTCATCAAATATATATAATTTATAAAGTGTCAACATCAACTATGATATAAAAATTAAGATGATTTGTTGTTTCTTGACCATGATGTAATATTTATATATGTCTGCAATGCTAACCAAAATTTTAAATTTTTTTCTTACAATTATCAATTATAAGATGCATATCTAAACATGAAAATTTATGATTTTTCATGTAAAAATACATCCATACAAACTTCAACAATGACTAAATTTATTAATTTGAAAGATGTAATGATATAATATGAATTAAATACTCAACAAATAAATAAAAGATAATATAATAAATATAAAAATAATAGATATTGATATAATATAATAGATTCTTCCGGATGGTGTTCATCGAAACGAATCCCGCACACCACTAAATGTGTCATCGGTGGGAAGTTGTCCCACCGAAAACACTTCGATGAATCAAAGAAAGAAACTAAAAATAGAAGTTTGAGTGTTTGAAATTGTAATAGGGACGCGATGTCTTCAAATCTCGGGAGAACGAAGGTGGCAGAAGAAGGCTTTGGGAGCTTTTCGAAAGTATACGCAGATCAAAGAGCTTTTTGGGAGCAAAACGAGAAAGTAAAAAAAAGGTCTCAAGATAATAAAAAATCAATGAGAGCTCTTTGGTGATATCAATGAGAGTTTACATGGAAGAAAGCATGCAAGAGAGCATGCCCGGATGGTGAACCCGTGGCCTTTTTTTATGGTAAAGATGGCGATCCTCCTTTTGGAAGGAGTGATCGTCCCGTGATCCGCTTCTTTGGCCTTCCTTTTGGAGGTTGATGCCTGCTGCCGTGGATGATTGTTTCCTTCGAGGCGGCCAACCACTTTCCAAGTTGGTTTCTTTCCTCCTCAGCATATTTTGAGTACTTGGGTGGTAAGAAATGGAAGATCTGCCTTTCCTTCTTTAAGGGCGCCAATCTTGTTGATGTTCCTTTTGAGATCGTGGAATATCCTTGGAGGATCGTGGTTGGCCTTTTAATGACTAGTGGGCCTAAATGGAGCAGCCACCATCGTAGAAAGGCGTCATTTAATGCAGACGGCCAATTACTCCGCTCTCGGTGAACAAAGCGATCAACCGATATAACGGAATAGGCTCATCACTGTAGCAAAGCCTCTAAAAGCTCAATCAAGCTGCTTAAAGACGGTCAATATATGCGTTGACCGGCGAAGCAACAAGTTGGCCGCCAAAACGGTTAACGCGTCTTGGGCTTTCCAGTTCCCCGGGCCCTTTCTTTCGTTCATCAAAAATATTGTTGGCCTTTTTTAAATAATGCTTGTTCCCATTATGTACCCATAACATATAATATAATAGAATTGAATAATATATATAAATGACATATATAAATGACAAAATAAATAAATAAACCAAATAATAAGAAACCCTCTAAAAAAGTATAATATTTTGATGTCAGTTTACATTCTAGTTTTATAAATTAGAGCAACACTTTATTATTTAGACATATAGATGGGTTATTTATAAAAATCCTATAGATTGGATTATGCGAACTAATATTTATTACTCATTAGTAAATTATATACGGTTTTATCTTATTATATCATTACATGTCATAATATACTTACTTTTTATCAATTCATCATAATAATTTATTTTAAATAATGCTTGAAAAAATGCCTACAAAATAATATATTTTAAAATATTGGAAGTGAAATAACTTTTTATAAACTTGCATATATGAAATTAACATAGTTTTTGAAAAAATAAAATGCATGCAAAGAGGGTTTTTTTTTTTTTTTTAAGGTTTTTTCAAAAATAAGGATATACAAGAAGATATTTATCTTTGAATTTTAAAATTTTAAAAAATTATTAATAAATTTTAGCATTTTTTACCACTATAAATAATATATTTTAAAATTTGAGAAAATTTATGAAAGAAAGATATACATATAAGCCAAATATCAAAGAAAATATAAATGAATACTTACATACAATTGAAAAGTATACAAATTTTAGGTAAATATGAAAAAAAATTTAAAAATTTTAGTAAAAAAATAAAGAAATAGGCTTAAAATTTACTTTGAGTTAAATCCAAATAATTATTGAGATTTAAGTTTTAAAATCCCTTTCCTCTTGTTACTCTCTCTCTTCTCCTCTTTTGTTTCTCCCTATTTTCTTTAGAAGTTTAGAGAAATAGGTTAATAAGCGATAAAAATGCCTTAAATAAATATATGTGCTCATGTGCCAATTATACATACATTAGGCGTAATTATCAAATCAGGCCTGCGCATAAACGTACGATACTGTCTCAATTATACTTATGCATGGCTCATGCGCCCGTCAAACACCCATCATACTATTCCCATCATGGTTCAATATTTAATTTTTAGTCAGAACCCACGATTAATCTTAATAATTTAATAATTTATTATAATTTAATATCATCATATAAATCTTAGTATTGTGATCTTATAATAACTATATAAGTCAAATGCTTTTCAGCTATTGAGAATAAAGGTTGATCTAATATAAAATCTCTCCCCAAAAAAAAAAAAAAAAGAAAAGACTAGTTTGATGATTTTTGAGTCAGAATTCAAACTTATTAATACAGAGAATCACAATAAGAGGTTATGGTCAAAATTTTAGGTAACTCAATGTATCTAATTTCAGTCTTGCTAATGGACGATAAAAGGATATTTCTTGGCCTTATGCTCTTCTTTTGGAGCACTACTGTCTCTCTTCTCCTTATCAATGTTATAACTTTGTATTAAGAATAAAAAATATGCCCGTGACAATGGTTGCATCATTTGATAGATTTAATTAATAAATATAAGTATAAGAACCAATGAGCCATGACCCATTATTTTTTTTAATAACGGAAAATTTCTATCATAATTTTGTAGACTTTGGCGGGTTTTTGCCAAACTTCAGGTATATATTTATATATATATAAATCATATACTAAGTAAATAAATATATATATATACATACAATAATAAAAATTAAAATTATAATTATAAACTTAACGATGACATCTTAAGTTATCTTTAACAATTTATGCTAATCCGTTTGGATTATAATATCATATACTTTTCTTGTTATTTTCTATAATTTAAAAATATTATACACCAGACTAACTTTATAGCATATTAAACAAGTTTTTGTCTCCAGATCAACAAGCTTTTCTTCATTTTATTTTTAGATTTATATAACACGATTTTAAACGATTTTTAAAGGCAGAAAATACCAAATGTCATGATTATTTTTTTATGATGATTACACTGCTTTGTTAAAAGGCAGGCCGAATGTTGGATTAATCAAAGCATAACTTGGATCGATTGAACCTTTGAATTAAATTCGCCTTCAATGGTGTCACTTGCAAACCTCAATGGGCAACTTGGATGGGAAAAATAAAAAATTCTAAGAATATTCCTACAGAAATAAATAAATAAATAAAAAGTAAAAAAATAAAATTAAAATGAGAAAATTAAAATTAAAATAAGAAAAAAATTGTGGCAGGGGTACTTGAGTCGTGAACATCTTTTCTTTGCATCATTGCAGAAGCAAGCATGGATTGAAGATACGTTTTAGCAATTTTTTCATGGTTTGAAGATACGTCACATTTTTGCAATTGTTCAAAGAAATCACATTTTGCAATGAAGGAGAAACGGCAGTGAGCACAGCCTTAGAAGACAAATTTTAAGGACAGAGAGAATGTCTTCCAGCTACCCCTCCCCCCAACATGAACAATGAGCACACACTTTGGTTTCTTCCAAAATTAAACCCTAAACTTGAAGAAACAATCGACACCCCTAATTCACAAGATGCCCATATGCTCTAATCTCGTATATTTACAGTAAATTCCTAGCCCCTACAATTCTTTCAAGTAGAAGTACATGGGAATTTAAAGGAACTCCAGTCTGTAGATATTGTTGCATCCGCATTTAATGACACAATATTCTGAAGCAGTCTGTCAACCCTTTAATGGCGGTCCTTTACCGCTCATCTCACCCGTAGGGATCCTGGAAACAACTCCAAACTGACATGAGATCCAGCAGAGGCCAACTTGCTTGAATCATGGTGGTCGATCACCATTGCTTTCATTCATGGATGAACTCGGCTGAATCTGTGGTGGGACCTTTGAGACTGAGCTGTCAATGTTTCAAGAGACAGTCAACATTCCTGCCTGGATGCGGAATCTGCAGGACCCTCAGGTCCTCTGTTCTTAACTTGGTAAACCTGCTTAACCAGCTTCTCATGGACCTCTTCCTGCTGTTGTCCATGCACGCTATTATTTCCGGACCTGGGCCTGATCCACTTCATGGGTGGTGCTGGAAGTGATCTTCCGTTACTAGCAAAGTGGTTTTGCATGTTAGGAAAGTGATCCGTATTCGGAATTCTAGGTCGCATTGGCCCTGGTGGTCTGGTTGCAACTCCATCCACAGTCATCGACGACATAGCAACTCTGATATCACGAAGGTCATCTTTGTGTGATAGCCAATACTGTGCCTTCGTGTTGTGTCTGTTACTGCGAATGTCGTGAGGAGGAAATCTTGATAAACCTACCAATCGGTTGGCATTGTGATACCCGTAATAATGATTGATGTCATCATAGTAGCCCCTTTCATATCCCGAGGGTCCAGAAGGCCTCAGCCTGTTGACGATATGGTTGCCTGTAAAATTTTGACGTGGTGTATGATCTAGCCACTCAGGGGATGAATCACTGTGTTTTATATTTAGTGTATTCTTTACAAGACGATGAGCAGCTTTCCCCAACTGGGGTCCGGATATAGCCCCAGGTACTTGAGGCCTAAAAGACAGAAAATACCAAATATCATGATGAGAAATATGTAGAAGACAGTCAAGTCACTATCACTTGATATGGTGTCACATTCATCCATCCACGCTAATTGGATCGCATAAGAATTGATAGATGGATGGGGTGCAACATCAAAATGGGTTTCTGGAGGGTATCCCAAAAGTGGCCAAGTAACATTACTAGACATAGACAGTGACAAGAGAGACTACAAACACCATAGTTTATCTTTGTACGGAAAGGGCAGTCTTGCCTTAATAGGCAAGAATGCACTGAATTTGGTAGTTTCAAACAAAAAGGCATCAATCTTAGCAAGAAAGAACAAGACATTTAGGACCACATACTAGATATAGAAGCCACCTTCTCAAAAAATAAATAAATAAATAAATAAATAAATATAAATATAAATATAAATAGAAAACACAACACTTCTTGTTTATGTATTTTTTTGGGTCTCAAGCATGCAGCTTCAATTGCCTAACATATTATAATTTCAGGCTTGCATCTAATTACAAGCATGACAAATCCCATTATCCGGCAAGAGTCGAGGAAAACAGATGAGAAATCCACAAAAAACCAGGCTTCTGAAATAAATATAATTCAAGGCCCTCAAAAGGAGGTCATGTTTTTTTTTATTAGTGTCACTACTTGAGGTTTTTATTTATATGAGCGGCCCTACTGGCCTTGAAAAGAAGACACATTCAAATCCAGAAATTCACCCAAAACAAGCACTCAACAACATCTCACAACTAAAGTACAGAGATCAGAAAGTCCAACAAAACTATGAAAAAAAGTCTAGAAATATACCTTCCACGGCCAAGTTGCCGCCTACTCTCATCAACTTCATGCCATAGAGCAGGGAATGGTTTCACATCAAAAGGCTTTACCTCCTGTATCAGAACCATCGTTGGAAATGTATGGCATCATTAGCAATGACAAAATTGCAAGTGAAGTCGACATATCGAATCTATCACTGACAACTACAATCCACATTGTGTGGATACAATACAGTTTTTGTTAAGGATGGGAAAGAGAAAGAGGAGAAGGAAGAAGAAAGAATTAAGACAAGAAAGGGGATAAATTTAGAGGGCTGAAACACTCAATTCTAAAATCCATTCCAGAATCATGCAATGTTGAAAACAAAATACAAGGCTTTTACATAGACCTACTAGTCCAACTTAAACAATGGAAACAACTCCAACTAGAAAACAGTAAGATAAGATAATAGCAAAAGACTAGTAATAAAAGGATGAATCAATGCAAAGCTCTCATAGCGTGGAACCTAGGGAGAGTGATATGTGTTAGTATGCCTACAAGTCAATTGCACTAGGTGCAATGGTCAACCATTTGCATAGTCATATTCATTGATTATCAACATCAATACATGAAAGTTACATTTTATCATGCGGTGTTTATTGCTTTATGCTTGTGGATTAAAAACCTCCAGAACAAAATAATAATACAATTATAAAATCCTGATGAGATTGTATAGGTGCAATGGTCAACCATTTGCATAGTCATATTCATTGATTATCAACATCAATACATGAAAGTTACATTTTATCATGCGGTGTTTATTGCTTTATGCTTGTGGATTAAAAACCTCCAGAACAAAATAATAATACAATTATAAAATCCTGATGAGATTGTATATTTGAGTTTTAATTACACATAAATTTTGTTTTTAAATATTTGTAGTTGTAAGATTACTAAAACGGAATATTAGCAATTTAGATAAGGTAGCACACATTATGCCCATTCACTAAGAGGATGTCACTAGAATCATAATTACTAACGGCACGTTTGGTTATTGGAATATAATATAATGAAAATAGAATAGTTATTTTTAAGAAATAGAGTTGAAAATTTTTAATCCCATGTTTAGTTGTTAGAATAAAATAGGTTGAGAATTAGTATTCCATTATTTGGTATGTGTTAATAGTATGAGGAATAAGGTGAGAATTTATAGTAATGATTTTATTATCCTTATTTAAGAATTTATAGTAATTTTAATTCACAATTTTATTTTTAACTCATTTATTTATTTAATATAATATATATTTTTATTATATAATATACATAATTTAATATATTCAATATATATATATATAATCTTTCCCTCTCTCTACACGTCAAATCCATTTCCCGAATCTTCTATTCCCTTCCTTTCCTTTTTCTTTTTTACTTTTCCTTCCCTCCCCTTTTCTTCATTCTTCCTCCTTTTTCTTGCTCTGTCGTTGCCCTAACCTCTCCTTCGAAACAAAACCCGATAGCAAATCGGCACGGCAAGACAGCGCCTACCACAACAACCTTTGATATTTTCAATCCTCTCTACTATTAACAAGATTTCCCATTAAAATCATGACTTATCCTCCGTTTTCGATTGACTTCTCTCTCTCTCTTCCTCTCTCTTCCTCTGCTCTACAGCGGCGCGGCAGCTTCACAAGGAAGGATTTCGTGGGAAAAGAAGAAAACACAAGGCTGCTGCCAGAGAGAAAAGGAGAGGGTAATATGGGAAAAAAAAATATGGAATGCGGGAATAGTTATTTCCTTAGATCCGGAAATAAAATACCTAACAAAACATGATATTTTTTTATTTCCTGAGATCCAAAAATAAATATTCCTCCGATAATATTTATTCAATGTTAAAATGTAACCAAATAGTGGAATAAACATTCCATTAGGAATAAGATGAGAATAGAATTTCTATTCCTACCAATCAAACATGCTATAATAGTGTACGATATGGTAAATGTCCAAGTTCCCATTAGAGTAAGATTTTATTGAATAGAATCGACCAAGGTGCTCTTTCATTGAGATTTGCTTGCATGTCAAACAAGAGTCCTTACGAAAAAGTTGCGAAATTGATCCATAGAATTGATATCACTAAAATATCTAGTTTGCTGATCATTGTAATTTGAAATGACTGATATGCATTTATGAGTGATATAAATGTAGTTCTTAGGTAAAATTTAAAGCATATGGAGTTAGGTGAGTGATCAATCCACGAACATCATTTCTTACAAGAGGAGAAATTCCCTATGTGGCTGATCAAAACAATCATTTAGAAACCTTTGGACATCCCATATCAATCAAAGAAGAGTTTTTGATTCCATCAATCAGATCATATAGTCTGAATAAGGATAAATATGGACAATCAACCTTGGGATTTCACATATTTCCATACACTAAGGTTTCTTTGGATCATAGTATGATGGTAGGATTGTCTCGCAGCAAAACTCTTATGGACATGTTCATCTGACTTAATTGTAATTTATTTCATATTATATTGACAGTTATAATATGTAAACATGAGTCACTTAGAGCATGTTTGATTATTGGAATAGAATAAAGTAAGAATAAAGTAATTATTCTCAGATAATGGAATAGGATGAATAGAGTTGGGAATTATTATTCCCACGTTTGGTTACTTATTTGGAATAATTATGAATAAGTTGAGAATAAATTTTTTAGTGTTTAGTATATAGCAATAGTGAGAAGAATAACGTAGGAATTTGTACTAATAATTTTTTTACCTTTATTCAAAGAAAAAGATATTTGTAATAGTGAAGAGACAGAGAAGTTAGAGAGAAATTGAAGCTTTCGAACGTTCCTGTGTAGGATGAGAGGGCTACTAGGTTTTGAATGAAGGTTTCGAAGAAGATGGAGACAAGAGAATACAAAAATTGATGGACACAAATGCCGTGAGCCGGAAAGAAAGAGAAGAGAGGGATGGAGAGAAGACGAATAAAGAAAAACGGCTGGGAGACAAAAGACGAAGGAGGAAGCAGACAAAGGTTTCGAATGAGAGATGAAGGATGACTGCTCGATATAATTTGGACGAATGATGAAATAGGGGCAAAATAGTAATATTGGCGGGAATAGTTATTCCTTGTATAAATGAATAAATAATATAAAAAAATTTGATATTTTTTATTTTTTGATTTGAAGGAATATTTATTCCTCCGGAAATAATTTTTCCATGTAATAAAACAACCAAATATAGGAATAAATATTTCACTGATAATAAGATAGGAATAGAATCGCCATTTCCACCAACCAAAGATGCTCTTAGGATTTATGAAAACTCTTAATTAGCCCCTGTAAAGGTCCTTGTGAGGAATTGAAGAAGTCAATTCAAACATGATTAGATGGTGCCCTCAAACATGAGGATCCGACACTTTCACATAGAACCAGTTGAATAGTGAACCTAATAGATCACACACAATGGACATGTGTACTGATTAATGCAAGAACAGGAGATGGATCAAGCATTATCCCCATTTCGGCTTCTGAAGCCCATTAGAAAGGTAGAGGTGCAGAGAAGATATGAAGGAAGCATAGGCTGACTAGCTCCAATTAGACATCCCATGGGGCTCCAATTAGGAGAAAATGGGCTTTAGCTTGGATGTCGGTGGCCCAAATTGGGTGGCCCATTTGTACCTGAAAAGTCAGAAATGACAGCTGGCTCTTCCTCTCCCCAAAAATAAAATATCCGGCCCTCAAGTTTTACAAGGAGAGACCTGGCCCTCCTTATTCTCCCCCACCCCTTCCTTCTTCTGACTGTTACTTAGTAAACTTTGGGTTTCCCTTTTTCAGCTATCAACTCCACAATACTGAGAAAGACAAAGTGCTGCAAAAAACGTTTGTCAGCCATGTGGTAATTTTTCTTCAGGATCAAAGCACAACAGTAACTCCTGGAATCATAAACCTAAAATTAAATCTTGAAAAAAAGATCCTAGTAGAATCTGCAGTATTTAGTAATCTATCTAGTAAGCTCTGAATGCTACACATTTATATCGTGAGTCATAAACAGATTCATATCATCAGAAAATATAAACCTGTATGCACATATTGATAATGATGCTCCCATTTTTTTTTTTTTTGGGGGAGCGGAAGCTGGGTAGAGTGAAGGGTTTACGAGTGCAGCAAAAGAGTCTTCATATCATTTGCATACCTTTGCTGGCATGATTACCCCCTTGGGTGGCTCCGGAATGTGCTTATGAGGCCAAGGATTCAGATATGTAATATTCCTGCAGATGAGGACATTTTGAAGTCACTATAGAAGATTTTATCATTCCTTGAGACAAAAAATAGTCAATACGACATACAAAACTTGGTCACAGATGATATCTGGCAAACCATTAACTGGGGAAGAGACCACTGGGAACCACTGATTCCTCTCACACATCCAAAGGAAACCATTCATTCCACCGCTGTAGAAGACATTATCAGACAAAAAATAAATCAACAGATCAATAGTGTTCAAACCAATTAGACTAAGTATAACATTTTCTACCCGTAGGCCAAGTAAAACACAAATCTACTAACCTGGCATTTGTATCAATTGGCCAACCATATCTTTGCTCAGGTGGTAGCAGAAAGAAGAATTGGCTGTACAACAAAATCTGTCTAGCTAAAGGATGAGTACAATGGACATACAGCAAATCAAACATCATTCTATTTCGAGACTGCTCTTCCACCTGCAGATGATAATGATGAGAACAGATTACTTCAGAAGATGGAAGTGACAGAATATATAGTCAATGTCCCCCATGCTTTTGCATATATATCAAGAGGAACGACGGCATCAACTAAATTTCATTGCAATAGCAGCAGAAATAGCATATTCAAATTTTCATCTATTTGTCAAGTCAAACTATCAAGAGACAACAGAGTTAGCTATAATTGAGGTGTTTGGAGTGTCTGTAACATCATCATGAACAACATTAGAAGGGCAGAGCCTGGAAAGGATTCAGAATATTTTTATGAGAAAGAAAGAACCAAGAGTTACATCAACTCATTCGAGAGTTCTAAATCTAAGACCTAATTCATAAAAACAAGTTTACGACAAGATAATGGCAAGAATCTCTGGGAAAGGGTATATAATGGAAGAGAGAGGATTTTCTTTACTATTAGAAGCACAATTCTAATCACTGTCACATTATTTGTGGTATGCTAATGCACAGTACCAGAGCATACGCAAAAATGACACATTTGCATGAAGGTATGTCATCTTCTATCACAATACGGTGCAGTGGTATGCCCTGCTTGGGGAGGTTTAGGTATGGGAACTCCAGTAACTGTGCTATAAATTCTGCATAGAGGCAGGATATGAAAATTATACAAATTGGAACATGTATTTATCCAGAATCATATGAGGGACTATGTTTTCTTTTCAAGGACACAACAATAATTGCTCTTCAAAGAGATATGGAGATAACATCAAGCAAAGAAGGAAAAAAGGGGGCTTTGCTTCTTGCTTCAAACGCTATTTAGGATGAGCAACAAAAGATCTACATCCAAGCAGATAAGACCACTTACAAGTATTGAGAATATAAAAAATAATGAGAATTAAATGGAGTTTTCCTGTACTTGGACCAGAGGTAAAAGGCAAAAATGAGTGCCAAACACTGCTTCACTCAAAAACCAAACAAACTATAACACTTTCAATTACTTCTATATCTTTTGATGTTGATGTACATTGACCCTTTATTTAGCATATAAAAACAAAAAGTACATGCAACCAGAAACAGTCAAATTATTCATACTTTCTGAATCTTGTACCCAAGGTTTATAACGGTTTATCATGACAAC